>PVKA01004547.1:0-39001 GCA_004027165.1 Ctenomys sociabilis
CCCCCTCCCTCTCCCTCTCTCTATGCTCAGCTGTTCAGATAGGTCTTCAGCTCAATGTGGCCTCCCACCCTTGCTTGGCCTTGGGGAGGGAGCCCTGGGAGCTCCGCAGAGGGCTTCTGCCCACCTTGGCCGGCTCTTTGCGCGTGCGCACACCCAGACCCACGCATTTCCCGTCCATCCAAAGTTCAAATGCACAGAGTCCAGCACCGGCACTTCTTGCTAAGCGGGGCAGTGCTGGGCGTCGGGTTGGAGCTCAGAAAATAATTAATAGTAATGAAAATTGACATTGTAAAAATTAAAGTGAGAGGGTTGATAGGAAGGAATTGGCCTGGTTGTCAAACCTCAGGCCTAAAGGGAAACAGATTGCTTTGGAGAATCTTTTAATTAATTTCAGAGCTTCCCCGTTTCTCTTTGGCCAAACGAGCGCGCTCCTTCCTGGGTCCAGGACCTCTGCGGAAAGAGGAGGGAGCGTTGAATGGCGCCAGGGATGGACCCACCCTGGAGCATCCGGAATCCCCACCCCAGCCAGGGAGCTCATGGTAGGGGACACAGCCCAGAGAGGGGTTCGTTTTGTAAATTTACTTTTATTACCGATGAATAAACCAAGAGGTCTGCCTCATTCATACCTAAAATAAAAGTGGGTCTCTACTGTGTGACCAAGTTCAGCCACTGCGCTGCAGCATTAACTTGTATTCTAACAAGATTAAAATATATTTGTCCTGGGGATTAGCATACTTAAGTGTCCCTTTGCCTTTTCAGCGGTGGCAGGGCACTTTGATCTGCCTTGCGTGGCAGGAGCGCGGCCTGGGCCCCGCCATCCGGCTGCCGAGCGTGAAATACGCC
Organism: Ctenomys sociabilis; assembly: GCA_004027165.1. Classification (NCBI taxonomy): domain Eukaryota; kingdom Metazoa; phylum Chordata; class Mammalia; order Rodentia; family Ctenomyidae; genus Ctenomys; species Ctenomys sociabilis. The sequence continues at coordinate 844 of PVKA01004547.1, forward strand.
GGATGTCATCCTCAGGCCTCATCTTTTACATCTTTCACCAGTTTAATTATATTTCCGCCACAAAGCTCTAGCGCCTCGTTGCATATTCAAGTTGGACTAGGAAGCATTTTTTAAAAAGTACAGATGAAACACCCCAGTGGGGGCAGGGACAGGGTGGGGCAAGGGAGTCGCAGGTCCTCAAGGACCCTTTGACCTGCTGTGGCTGTGAGAACAGATGTGCTCGCCCGTGTGGGTGACCTCCACAGGCCCTGCAGGCCCGCATGCCTTCACCCGGTGCCTGGCACAGAAGCATGGGTGGTGCGGGCTGCTTTGGCAGGGGTGCCTCGGGGCCTGCCTCACACTCCTCCTCTCTTCCTATATAGGCTGGTTTTGCTCCTTTGGGCTCAAAGCCCACAGGGAGCTCCTGTAGTGCATGGAAGGTGGCTACCACCACAGTAACTCTAAGGCCAGTCTGTGTCTTCAGTGCGACTCCCTCCCCAGCCAGCCCTGGGATTCTGGTCCTTAGGACTCTCACAGAGCATTCAGACCTGCTCGAGAAGGGTGGCCAGTCACCAGAGCAGGCCCGAGTCCAACCCCAAGATGGCACTGGCTATGGCCACCTTGCCCCCAAGGCCTGGGAGCCTCCTCTGGTATGGCTCCAAGGGTGGGAGGGGGGACCAGGCTGCCGGCAGGCCTCTCCCTGCGGGCCGTGGTGGCCACCCGTCCAAGAGCCCTGGAGTGGGGAGCTGGGCTTTGACCTTCACCCCAGGTTTGAGCCTCAGAGTCCCCCTCCATCCTGCTGCAGTCCTGGAGACCGGCAGTCTCTGCTCAGACCCAGAGCGCACAGAGCTGGGAGTGACTTCCGCTCCGAAGCTGCACAGAATAGAGATGCAGATGGGCTGGCTGCGGGTCAGTGCTGGGAAATGCCCTGCGCAGGCAGCCCCTTTGTCTGCCTGTCCCTTCACGGAGGGGAACACACAGGTATCCAGCGAGCCCCTTGCAACACCGACCTTTGGGAGACACGGAGGGCTTGACAAAGTGCAGCTTTGTGCCCATTTTTTGTTTGGAATCTTCTGTGAAAATGGGAGGCTAACCACACATTTCTTCTTAAATTGAATGATATAATTATAAAATTATCTCCACATAATTAACTCAGGATTATGTTTCATTCTAGTTAGCATGTAATCAAAGCCGGTTATGCTTTTAGCTATAGGAATAGCAATTAATTTCAAGGGGTTACTTAGACCTGTCGCTAGTTAGACAAATAGGCTCCTCTTCAGTGAGGATGCCGGCTCACCCCTTGAAAGGGCTGCAGTGAGGGGTGGCCCACAGAAGGTGAACAGAAGCCGGGTGACAGGACGTCCCCTTGCAAGCTGGCTCAGTGGCACTCTGTCCGAGGCAGCAGGGGCCTTTGGGCGGGGGGAGAGCAGACTGTGGGTATAGTTTCTGGCTTCCACAGAAACCCCAGACAGACCCTCTTGCTTGTTCTGAGGTCAAGGAAAACATGGGGGCAATTCCTGAGCAGGAGTGGGGTGCACCCATGGATGGACGCATGCCTTGAGTGCCAGAGGCCCTGAGGTTCATGCCCAAAACTCCCAGACTTCCTAGCATAAGGATGGGTGCATCTGCTTGCACCCCGCAATAACAAAACGCACAACAGCAGCTTGGGAAGAGTTAGGGAGGCAGGGTTTCGGGGCAGCACTGCCCAGCCCCAGGCTCTGCTGGGCGGTATGGTGCCCTCTGGCTGACCCCTGCTCAGGGTGCAGGTTTCGGCCACCATGCACTGTGCCATCTCTAGCTCTTCCTGCTCGGCACCAGTGGGCAGAAGCCAAAGTGGAGGAGCGGCCCCATGCTGAGGGTGCGGCTGCCTCGGGACCTGGAGGTCAGGCCGGGAGAGCTCAGCCTCCCAGTGGCCCGCCCCCATTCAGCCTGGGCCCACTGTGTTCCTTGCTTCACAAAAGGCCCTGGCAGGAAACCCATTAGGTAGATGTTCCTCCATTGTGGTAAGAGGGTGGCTCAGGTCTTGGGAGGAGGCAGCAGTACCGCACAATGAATTCCTGCGCGAGCTTGCTGAGGTGTGAGCACCTGCCGCGAAGCCCTGCATCCGCCTGTTGGGTATGGCGGTGTCCGCTTGCAACCCCAGAGACTTTAGTGCCTGGGGCAGGGGACCTGATTCAAACTCAGCCTGGGTGACTTAGAGAGACCCTGTCTAAAAATAAAGCATAAGGGCTGGGGAGATGGTTCAGAAGAAGTGCTTGCCTCGCAAGCGCAAGTTGCCTTGCAACCTCCCCAGTTCTGCAAGAAAAAAAAAAAATATGGGAAATAAAAATGAAGTGTAAGATGTCTGGACCCTCGACAGGGTTCCAGGGCAGTGAATGCCCCTCAACCTTGTCCTGCAGTCTCCAGTGACGGATGTTAGAGAAGTATTTGCACGAAGCACCTAGAACCCAAGCCATCTGTAAGCTAATGTTCAAGACAGCAAGACTCTGGAAGTCTGAAAGTGACTCAGCCTAAGGGTCCTTAGCAGGCTCCGGCCTCTCCCTGGAGAAATGGATTTTGGGAAGCTTCTGGGAAGTGGGCAGAGACACCATCAGCTTGGGTGATGGGAGTCACCTTGCTTTCATCCGGAAGGCGAGGCCTCTGGGTCAGATTGGGCAGCGAATTGGGGATCCCCCTTGCAGTAATGATAGCGGGGCTCTGGGAGGTACCCCATGATGCCCAGGTAGGAGGCCGTGGCTAGGACTAGAGCTACTGAGGTGGGGAAGCCAGCTGGTGCCCAGTGGGTTCAGATTTCAGCGTTCGCGGATGGCAGGCGCTCTGACTAGGGCCACGGCATTAGAAGGGTATTAAATATCCCCAAAGTGTGTGCTTAGCAATAGTTAGGATGGAGAATTTTGTTTATGTATTTTACCATGGTAAAAAAATTGGGGACTTCAGCAGCCTTAGGAGGGGTGGAATTCCACGAAGCACAAGGGGCTGCTCTCCCAGGTCCCCCAGTCCCAACAGGAGCATGCAGAGGTCACTTTCTTGTCATTCTTTTGAGGAGGAAAAGTAAAACTGCCAAAACCCAGGAGGGCCACAGCAGGGCCGAGTCGGGGCGCTGGCAGCCAGCAGCCCCTGCTAGCGAGGCAGCTGGGGCCTGTGATTACCCATCCAGAGAGCAGAGAAAGGCGAAGAAAGAAAGGAAAGTTAGTGGAGGGGGTCGGGGCTGGGAGAGGGGGAGGGAGAGTCGGGAGGCCGACGTCCCTCGGAGACAAAGGGCTTGGCGGGAGGCGAGTGCCCCAAAGGCGAGCGCGGACAGATGGGTGCAGCAGGGCCCGCCCTGCTCTGCTACAGCTCCCCGCACAGAGTGCCCCGCTCCTCTCTGCCCACGGGAACCGTGGCTGGGCTGGGTCTTTCCCCAACGTCACTACCAGCCCCTCTGCAGGGGGGAGCGCACTGCGCAGGCCCCAAGTGCTTCCCCCTCCCTGTTTCTGGCCTAGGGAAGTAGCTCGAGCCTCCCAGGCGCCTCCCGGGCCAGGGGTGAAAGGGCAGCCAGCGAGCTGATCTCTGAGGCCCTTTGTTTCCGCCCCAGGCTGGCTCAGGGTTTGGCCCTTGAGGGGGTGGGATGGCCGATAGGGTGGATCCTGGGCTCGGGACCCCAAGTTCTGCCTTCCCCGAGCACCTCCCCTAGGATACCAGAGGCTCCAGCCAGTGGAATTTGTCCCTCATTAGTGTGTGTGGTGGTACTGGGGAGGGCACTCTAGGCTTCTCCAGAGCTGGGCCTGGGGCTGGGGAAAGGGGTGCAGGCCTGTGTCACCAGTCCTCAACATCCAAGACATGGTCATTCTGGGGAAGCCTCCCTGCAGGAGGGGACGCCTCCAAACCTGAGGGGACCGTGCCCAACGGAGGAGCTGGTGGTCACGTGGGCAGCTAGGACAAGCCAGCACTACTGCCAGCAAGAACAGCACAGTCTTCCTACCCACCTTTGGGGCCAGCAGCAGCCGCTGCCCTTGATCAAGCCCCATCATTAGGAGCCACTTAAACGAATATTAGTACATTTCAGGAGATTTCAAGAACAATCCTTTCTTTTCCACCAAGGGACAAAATAAGTACAACGAGGCATTTGAGTTTGTTAATAAAAACCACCGATGGCCTATTTGGGGTTTGTGTGTGCTCTGTGGCTGCCAGCCTGGGGTCCTGGGGCCCATACTGCGCTGGCTGGTGGCTGCCCGTGCCCACTTGGGAGACCGAGAAAGGGTCCAGCCCTCTCTGCGATGGGGCTGAGACAGCAGAAAGGCGCTGAGGGGGGCCTCAGGGACATAGGAGTGTGGGATGGGGGGCCCAGGGCCACCTCGGCCATTTCTTTCTGGCCCTGCAGGCACTTGGGTCCACGGTTGTTCTCAACCTCCCCGCCAGGGCAGCTCTGTCCGGCAGGCTGCATTTTTCGGTGGAGCCGGGACCCTAGGGGCTCTGGGAAGCTGCGGAGCAAGCAGAGGCCGTGAAGGTCGGATATTAAAGCAGCAGGAGACAGAATGACTTCTCACGGAGCCTCACTATTTGCATATATAGTGTTTGGGTGTTTGCCGGATACACCTGTGCCAAGCAGTCTGAAGCCCCAGTGGATTGGCTGGGGTCTTTCCAGGAAAAAGGCCTGGAGCCATCTCAGTGCTGGGTCTGCCACTGTACACCCCTCTGTCCTTGGGCAGAAGAGCAAGGCAGGTCCACAGTGCAGCTGCCCTAGAACCTGGTTCCCGGCTGCTGCGGGTCAGAACCTATTCATCCAGCTCCCACTGGCACAGCCAGGGGTAGTAGGAGAAGACTGCCCTGCTGGGCACAGGGGCCAGCTGCAGCTGCGCTGCACATCTCCACAGGCCCTGCTTGAGGCCTGGGAAGGCAAGTCCCAGGACTCCAGAGAGCCCTGTGCCCTCTGTGATGCAGACTGGGAGCTCAGCTCCAACAAGCCTGCGGGGAGGAAGCCCCTTCGGGAGGTAGTCACACAGCTGCGAGCGTGCACTCGCCTTTTCAGAAAGTAGCTTCCCTCTCCGTAGCACTTGGGAAAACATCTACTGCGGACAGAAGACCTCCTGGCTCAGCCCCAGCCAGCCGGGATCCCCAACTCAGGCGACGCCTCCACGCGTCTCCACACCCAGCTCAGCGAGCACGAGAGGCTCTAGGAGCCCAAGCCAAATACTGGCCTCTGCCTGCCTCGGTGAAAGCAGGACACTGGCCTGGGGACTTGGGTTACAGGCTGTGGGATATGAGTTAACAAAGAAGCCAATGGATCTCCCTGCACCCAAAATGCAAACTTCTCCCTTTTATTGTGAACCTCAGGTAGGCTTGCGGGCCTCTGGAGACCAACCCAGAGCTCAGGACCGCAGGACTCAGAACGCTGTCAGTTGCCCTTCATTGATGACTTGAAAACGGGTATTTTAAAAGATTGCTTGATATCGACGGGTTTTTATTTAAACGAGAGAGGCCAGCAGAGTGATAGAAATTGTGCTAGCATTTTTTTTGCTTTGCCATCAGAGGTGGGCTGAAGTTGAGGTCTCAGGATGGTCTGTATGATCCAGAAGGGTCTGAGATGACCCCAGCCTGGTCCCTCCAGCACCCTAAAGTGGCAGCCCACCCCTGGGACCTGCCACAAGTCACACAGGAAACGCCTAAAAGGTCACCCTTGACCACAGATGATCCTGAGGGTCTCTGAGTTTCTTCTACAGAGAAAGAGGACTTTTTCTTTCTTTCAACCCAATCAAGTTTGGGAATACGGCAATGGGCTTCAAGCACCTAGGATGGCGCTCCGCGGACTTCCCTAACTTTTCTGGTGGAAATGCTGCGCCACAGCTTTTACTTTGGGGAGCAAAAAGCAACAAACAAGGTGAATGAAGATGACCCAGAAAAGAGGCGAGTCCCTGGGTCTCCGCTGTGCAAGAGCTGAAGTTCCTCCTCCCGAGAGCGAGTGCCTCAGTCCAGCGCGCATGAGCACAGCTGCAGCCTCTAGCGAGAGACCTGTTGAACCCTGCTGATGGGCGGGCGGGCGGCACCGTCTCCAAGGACTCCTGGTGGTGAAATGTGGACACAGATTATCTTGGTTGCTCTGTGCTCACATCAAGATATCCAAATGTAGTACCTAAAAAAACAGGAACCTATTTGCTACTAGGGACACTGGGCCCGGAGCGCCAGGCCTCTGTTGGGTGACCCAGAAACGGGAAAGTGGTCATTCCACCTGCACCTCTGACATCTGTAATAAAGACGTGTTTCTCTTTATTTACTGCAACTTTCAAAGAAGTTAAACACACAAAAATGCGCATGGGGGTGGAATGTTCACAGTTTTGATAACCACAGTTGTAAATAGAAACATTCATTCATTCTTCATAAGATTATAAATATTTGATACTCAAACTGTAAAATGCATGTTTTAGAAACTAAAAAAAAAAAAAAAAAACCCAACAAATTTGCTAAAAAGGCCTGTCTTTCCATTGAGTTTCCTAAGCAGCAAATGGTTACAGAATTTTAAATTACAGCTTTTGTTTTTATAGTTTCCTTTTCAAAAAGGTTTATACTATTATATACAAAGAGAAACTATTAGCGAACTGAAATAAAGGTTTAAGGCAAAGAGAGAAGTCCGCCGCTGCCCGCAGTGGTCAGCTGGGCCTTGGCCACATGCCCTGGGCAGCTGATTCTGGCCTCAGTGAACATTTGGACATCTTTTCTGGTCTAAACAGAAGACAGTGTGGTATTATATATAATGTGTTTGTATATATATATATATATATATATATATATATATATATATATATATACACTTGGTGGGGAATATATTGAATATATTTCATTTACAATGTGCCACACCTTTGAAAAATAAAATGTACATTTTCTTAAAAAAAAACAAGAAAAGACAAAAAGTGGTAAGAAATGGTTATTTACACCCTTTCTTCCTTCTAAATCCTGAAGGGGTCTGAGTTTTCTTTATGATATCAAGGTAGCCACAGCTTCCAGAACTGGGGCCTGATGCACGCCTGCTATGTGCGTGCACATGTTCACACAAATTTGTACACACACACACACACACACACACACAAATATTCACTTCCAAAGAACAGCGAAAGTGGCTAGAAAAAAATGAAAGGGGATAAAAAGGAAAAGGAACAGGATGCCAGCCCCCACTGCCTATCCTTTGGCGAAGAACTTGCTGGGTTTCTGGGCCGGCTAGCTGGGGCCTGGAGGAGGAGGTGTGCCCCAATCTCAGGGGCTTTGGGCCCCACGCCCAAGCTCCGCACTCCAGTGCCGTGGCAGAGGAGCTGGTGCTGGATTTTGTCACGGAGCAGGCACAGCAACACAGAAGTGGGCAGAAGCACACAGAGGGAGGTTCGGGCCAGGCCTAGAGAAGGCTGGGGACAGGAAGCCTGACAGCGGCGGAGGGGCCTAGCGAGCGGGAGCCGGGCAGCGGGAGGCCAGCTTCCCACGACGGGCCCCTGCTCACTGAGAGGCTGCTGCCAAGATCACGTCTGGGACTCAGCGGAAGACGCGTCTGTCCCCTGTGTCTGCTAGGGCCTGCGCTCCCTAAGGCCCAGGCTCCGATGCGGGCCTCTCCTCTTCTGTCCAAGCCAACACAAACAAAGTGGCAAAACTTTTAGACCAAATAGGAGCTATTTATTCTGTTCACAGTTGTGTGAGATGCAGCAATAAAAATCTTTGGACTTTAGCAAGTTGTTTTAATTTTTTCTTCTTTTGAAATAATAATAATAAAAAAAGTCCGATGTCCCATAATGGAGCTTAGCGGATTAAAAAAGAGGAAACCCTAAGCAGCCCCCTTTGCAAACAAACAAAAAAAACCCATAAAATTAGCATAATCTTGTAAACACAAAAAAGCAAAAAAATATTTTATAGTCTGATATCTTGGGTTTTACAACACCTGTAAATTATATATACATAGAATATTGCAGAACCATAGCTAATACACAATATCTTCACGATTAATGCTGGTAGAATCTCTATACACTGGCCCTTTGCGCTTTTAAATTATTGCATTGTTCCGCTCGGCCTGCAGGCCTCGCCTGCCTAGCCGGCCGCGCTGCTACTCGCTGTCCGACTTGCCCTCCTTTGCCGTGGTCGAGTGGTTGTATAGGCCCTGGGCCATGAGATGCACGGCCAGTGTGTTCTTGCTGCCCGTGGCTTTCTTGATCTTGGCGCGCTTATTCTGGAACCAGATCTTGATCTGGGACTCGTTGAGGCTCAGCTCTTGCGCCAGGCTCTGGCGCCGCTGCTCCGTCAGGTACCTGTTGGTCTGGAACTCCGCCTTGAGCCTCTGCAGCTGCTCAGCAGTGAAGGCCGTGCGCGGCCGCTTGTCCTCTTTGTTGGGGTTCTTCTTCTTTGGTTTTCGGGACCTGGGACCTGGTGGGAGGAGGACAGAAAAGGGAGGTTACAGCTGCTCCTTTCCTGCAGCAGCCATCAGCCACTGCACGCTTGCAGAGACCCTGGGAGGGGAAGGGACAGCTCATAGCCACCGGCTGGGCACCAGGGATGGGGAGCAGCGGAGGCCTCGGCCTCGGCCTCGGCTGCATGGGCCGCCCCAAGCCTCCATGCATGGAAATGCGGGTACGTGGGTGGACTAGATGTAGGGCTGGCTGGGTGGAGAGGCCATAGGAACCAGAAGGCTCCACACAGGAGCAAAACAATGAGAGTAGAAATAAACTTTCTGGACTGTTTGGTTTCTTTCTCTGTTCTCTCCCTGGCTTTTGCATTCTTGTTCTCCAGAATTAGGAGCAGGGTAGGGGCTGAGGGATCAGAGAGGACAGCGGGCAGCTGGAGGAGCCCTACCCCTCCAAGGTCCCCAGGGAGCATCCCACATTGCCCAAGTGCAAAGGCTTCAGAACTGAAGAGCCCGTGAGGCCTGAACACCCCAACTCTCTGAATTCCTCCAGCTGCCCCAAGAGCCCAAGTTCATTGTCCCTTAAGAACAGGGTGGAGTAGAGCCTCCGCTCCTGGTAGGAAAGCTCCCTGTCCAAGACCATGCCCCACCTCCCCACACAGCAGGCAGTCCAGGTGACCTTGGGAGGGTCTACACCTCCAGCTTCAACCCTTCCTTGCCTAGGAGGGGCCTGGCTGACTCTGCTTTTGGGCAGGGTGGAGGGCATGTTTAAGCCTAAGACTGGATATAGGAAAGTGTAAGAGGGACAAGATAGAGAGAACGGGTGAAAGACCTTTAAGGTCATAGTCAAGAGCCCAAGCCCACAGCGTGCAAAATCCTGGCCAGGCTGCAGGACCAGAGCAAGGCCCCTGCCATCACTTTCTCCACGGTGAGGGGCAGAATCAACTTGGGGCCCCTTTGAGTCTCTTCCACTGGAAGCCAAGAGGCCAGAGAAGGCAGACCATAGGGGCCAGGGGACAGCCAGGTCACTGGCATACATATCTGGGGGACAACTCACCCAGACCGGGAATCGCAGGGTTGCCCAACCTTCCCCGCTCGGCAAGAGGGCAGACTGCGGGTTGGGGCAGGCACCGAGAGCTCCCCATGAACTGCCCAGGGCGCTCCGGTGGCAGCCAACAGGGCAGAGGGTGGTGGGCACAAGGGAGCTGGCTCAGCTTGGCTCACTCCCTTCCTTTAGTCGCAAAGCGCACCCACATTCCTGCCCACCCACATGCCACGTGCACCCTGCTGGCTCACACTCCGCGTGAGGGGCGTGTGCTGCACCCATTGGCCTGGCCTTGCTGGGATGAGGGTACTGTTTAGCCCACTGGGACCAGTGTGGAGACAGAGATGGCGCTGGAGCTGCGGGAGAGGAGGCCTTCACTCCCGCACCTGCCCAGCTGACCGCAGCCTGCGCTCTGGGCTCGGCTCTGTTCTCTGCTTGTGCCTGGCCCAGAAGCATGCTCCCGGCCCGCAAGCCCCTCCGCTGTGGCTCCTGTTCACACATTCCCATCAGCCATCCTCAAAAAGACACTGTTTCCTAAAAAGGACAATCATCAATTAAAATACTATTTTTTTTTTCCTCTCTTTTCTTTCAAAAGGGAAACAGGAGGGTCGGACACAAACCCAGACCTCCACAAAAACCTCTGTCCCATTTTTCCCTAAGCGCCCGGAAAACAGAAGCATTACCTACCCGGGGTGGGGGTTTTAAAAACCCAGCAGGGCCTGAGACTCGGGGGCAGGACCGGGCCACGCAGCCAGCTCCCCGGGTGCCAGGCCTGGGCTGCGGGGCTCCGTGCGCGCGGGCAGGCAGCCGCCTACAAAGCCCAGCGCGGCTCTGGCCGGCGCATTGTGAGCCTGTATGGTAATTAAATATTAACAAAGGAGGAAGCTGAGAACAATGGCACAAATTTCAGGTCTAGCTGGAGAAATTTGGGTTTCACCAGAAACACACACACACACACATGGATACACACACACAATTTCTGCGCGAAGTGGCCAGGGGCGCCTCGGTCCTGCTCTGCTGTGCATTAGGGGCCCGCAAAACAGTTGAGGGTTGGGAGCACAGAAGGCCCCCTGGCAGCTTGAGGACCAACCAGCTTACTCCTAGGGGCACTTCCAGCACAGACTGTGTCTAGTTCAGGTGGAGATTTCTACAAGGTCATGGCGGACTTGGCTTCTTAAAAATCACTGATGGGTTAAAAAACAAAAAACAAAACAAAACAAAAAAACACCCAGGGCCTCGAACTCCGCCTCTGAGAGATGCCTCTTCCCCACCCCGGTATTGCCTGGAAACCCCCAGAAGGTCCTTTCTAACTGGGGGACTCGGTCCCAAACGGCTGAGAAGCTTCAGCCAATGAAGTCGGCAGAGGGTGAGGGGTGAGGGTCCTCTGTTTACAGCCTTCCCTCTGCAGCCCCTTCCCCAAGCCTTGGCCTAAGGAGGAGGGGTCGGAAAGACAGGCCTTGATCCTGTCTCCCGGACCACACCTTGGGTGCCAGGTCCCACGATTCTGAACCTGGGGGTGGGGTGTCGGGGATGCGCCCCAATCTGGACAGAGCTGGAAGACGGGCACAGTTTCGAGTGAGCCTTCTGGGCCTGTCCTCCAGCCACCAAGGTTCTTGCCAAATAAACTAAGATCAGGGAAGGGAGCTGGGAGACAGGCAAAATACGAAAGAAGGACGCGAACACAGCTTTTGCGGCGCTCAAGGAATCAGAACCCCTTCCCAATCCCCTTTCCCCTGGGCCCCCTGCGACTGATCAGTGTCAGCTGCCCAGAATGGTGAGGCTATGCCGAACTGCGTCTTTGTGTCCGTCCGTAGGGGGAGGAGGACACGTCCCCTGCCATCGCCACCCCAGCCCCGTGCCACCTCCCGGGCGACCGCCGTGGCTCCGCGGGCTCACCTGAAGAAGGCCGGTCGGAGTAGCGCGTGCAATAGACCCAGGCCGGCCAGAGCATGGGCTGCGCGCCCAGGGTGGTACTGGCCTGCGAGCTGTCCGAGTCCGAGCTCACCGACAGGTCGCCGCCGCCCAAGCCCCGGGCCTTGAGTGTCGCGTCCAGGGGACCCCCGGGGTCGCTGCCTTTCTTGGCGCCACCATGAAGAGAAAGCGTCTTAGAGCCGCCTTCCCCGTCGCCCAGAGAGTCGCTGCCGCCGGCGGGTAACGGCCCGCCCGCCCCGGGCGCGCACGGCGGGTTCTGCCGGGGCTCCCTGGCGCCCGGCACCAGGAGCGGCTCCACTCCACCAGTGCCACCCCCTTCGGCTCCACCCGCGCCGCCTTCGCTGCCGGCTGCGCCGCCTCGTCCTCCGCCGGCGCCCACGCAGCACGTCCCCGCGTCCTTCCGCCGGCCGAACTCCGGCCGCAGGATGTTGTCGATGAAGAAGTTGGTGACGCGGTGCGGGTGCTGGTGATTGCCCGGCGCCTGGAGCACCGCGGGCAGCATTAGCGCGCGCCGGCGGCCGGTGTCCGAGTCGCCAGGGCTACCGCCGCCGCCGGGGCTGGAGTCGGGCTGCCGCGGTCTCTCCGCCGCCGCCGCCGCCGCCGCCGCCTCGCCCGGCTTGGGGTCAGTCTCCTCCATGCTTCACGGCGAAGCCCGCCTAAGCTCTCCGGACACCCCCACCGCGCCGAGTCCTGTGAGGGCGCGCGCGGTGGCCGCGGCCAGGGCTGGGATCCTGCGATCGCTGGCCGCGCTCGGAGCGGAGCCACGTTCGAATGCACGAGTCGGGGTGGAGAACACGCGGCTCCGCGCGGCTCGCCCGCTCGCCGGGAGATTCAAAACAGGCGGGTCCTCGTCTTCGCCGCACGCCCGGCGGTGGTCACCACGGGCCGTCCCGGGCGGGCTCCGCGCACCTCTTCGCGTCCAGCCCCCTCCTCGGCCGCGCCGGGCTGGGGCTCCGCGCATGCAGGCAGCGCGCTCCCCGAGCTCACGCCCGCCCGGGCCCGCTCCGGCCGCCGCAGCCCGGCCGTCCCCGCCCGCGCGGCCCGGCCGGCCCTCGAGGGTGCGGGGCGCGAGCGCTCAGCGCGTACATGGAGGCCCGCGGGCCTGCGCTGCGCTCCGCCGGCCTCGGGGTCCCCGGCGCTCGGCCGCCGACCCGCTGCGGGCCGGGCTGCCCCACGGGCTAGCGGCTGCGCCCCCTCCGAGTCCCGCAGAACCTTGCGGCTCGGGGCGCATGGGTGGGGGTGGAGCGCGGGCCGGGCTGGCGCGCTGGGCCTCCCGCGCCCCCTGGCCGACCGCGCCCTCTCGCCGCCTCGGCCTCTGCGAGGGTCGGGCAATTTTCAGGCCACTTAGCGCAACCTGAGACACTTTCACTCTGGATTTTTGTTCTTATTTTTAACAGAGCCACCTCGAGTGACGTCGCGGCCCGGTCTCCTGGACACGTGCCTCCGGCCAATGGCAGCCGCGCCGCGCGCCCACGTGACGCGCCGGCGGCCGCTCGTTGACAGGAGCCACTCGCCGCCCCTCCCCCCGCCGCCACCGCCCCTCCCCCCCTTAAAGCGGCCGCGTTGCCCCGCTTCTAGCTGGAGCCCTACGGAATACCTCAGACCCAGTCCTCTGCGCCTGCTTGAGTTCTCCGGGTATCTCTCGGCTCAGAGATCCGAAGAACCATGCGACAGCCCTGCCAGGTCACCCTGGTGCGTCTACGTGGACGCTGGCTGCAAGACTATTTTTTAACATTTCCATATTGTTTACCGTGGGGAGAAATCCCACAATTCCTTGCACAAATGCATAAATAATATTAAATGAGCTACCGAGATACAAAGGGACTTCTGGAGTCCCCTTTCCTTGCTGGCGCTGAGGCAAATTGTCACTTACATTTGACTTGGGTAACCCGGCGGCGTCTGGTCTTGTGCGCAGAGCGGATGCTCAAGACGCCCCGCCCGCAGGCGCTCATGCTCGGTGTGCGCGCTTGTGCGTGTGCAGGGAGGCGCGTGCACGAGCAGGATGCTGTCCGGGACTCAGGACTTCGGGAAGCAGGCGCAGTTCCAGAGCATTGCGGGGATACAGCTTGGGGAGCGCTTTGCAAAAGGAGAAATGAAGGGAAACGAGGGCGGGATAACTAAATTTTGGAAAGGAGAGGAGAGCTGAGATTTCAACAAGTAAAATGCAAAACCATTGGAACGAAAAACACCTCGGAAGGGAGTTGACCCCCGCAATTGGGCCCAGTCTCGTACTCTTACCCACTACCGTCCCTGATGGAGGAGCTACTAGGTGTGCGTCTCATTTTCATAGCTGAAAACTCTGTGAACTAGTTTCTTAGAAGAAAAGAAGGGAGCGCAGGGATCCATTACAGGATGGGGGCCCCTATTTGTCCCCCTTTTCTTTAAACCCTTGCAAACACCAGACCCGCAGCTGCTGTCAGAAGGGCCAGCTCACTCATCATCCTGAGTCCTGGCTTCTTGTGTTTTGCTCACCTCTCCTCTCCGAGCACCCTCACAACCCAGGCTTGCCTCACCACCCTTTAACCCCCATTTTAATAAAAATGTGTGAACTCTGCGCACCCTCCAAGACCTCAGCTCTGAGCCAGGGGTGCTGGTGCCACGTGAGTTAGCATCTTGGGTGCAGACACTGAGTTGGCAGAGGGACCCACTGCTGTCTGGGGACGCCCTGCTCCCAGACCCACTCAGCTGAGTTCCAGGCTGGATGGCCAGCAGGGAGCTGCTGGGCCCAGAGCAAAGGACCTGAAGGGCCAGCACCACACAGCGAGCCCTGCAGGACCATCTCAAGGCTTGCAGGGGGCCCCAGCCTGGCTCAGTGGCTGGAGTTCACACAGTGCAGGCCCCATCCACACAGCAGGCTCCAGATGCTGCTAGGAGTGGGTGGGGAGCTTCAGTTTCCAAAGGGGCTGCTCTGGGAGAAATTAACTGGGGTTTCTGGGAGTGGGGCTTCAGGCCTGTGGTCTGCATGTGGGTAGGCACTGGAGCTAGACAGAGGCCTCCTCTTCCAGTCTAGACAGGGTGAGGAAATTCTTCCTCACACCAGTCCATGTCATCCACGGGAGGGGTCTTCACTTTTCTTTTTTGACTAGATACACACTTGGTTGAGGTCCATCCTGTGTCTGACAAACACCCAGTGTCCACTTGTTCTCAGAAGAATGGGGCTGCTGATGGAACATCCCGTATGCACTTGCTTCAGGCTATGGGAGGGGGGAGCACTGGCTGCAAAGCTGGGGACCCTCATCACTGCAGCCCAGTCTTCTCCTGTCCCCAGAGTGTGCAGAGGTGGAGGGAGGACCCAGAGCCTTGAGCTCTCTGCAGTGCTATCCTGTGAAAACCAGTTAGGCTGTGTACTGACTGGTTTCTCTGATTTTTGGGACCCTCCCACAGCCTGGGTCTCAAGTACCCAGACCCAGACCCCACCCCAGGGCTGCAACCTGCACTCTTAACAAGCAGCTGTCTGTAGATAGTCTGACCTGCTCCTGGGTCTCCGGTGTGTCAGGTCCACTGTCAAGCTGGGTCAGGAGAAGAAGGGAAGCTTCTAGATTGCCCCAAAAGAGGAGTGGAAGGTGGAGGGGAAAGGGAAAGGAAAGAGGAAGGAGGAGAAAAATAATTAGAGAGGTGCAGGGGTCACCCTAAGGGGGACCCTCAGACAAGGAAGAGGGGCCCTGAAGGGTGGACACTCTCTAGAGGGCTCTCAAAGAGGGTGGGTGGTAGAGAAAAGCTGCAGAAACTTACTTTGCCCACCTCTGGGGGAATCTGGAATGTCCCAGCAGAGACAGTGACAGGGACAGTACAGGTAGCACTGCACTGAGCCCTGGCTGGCCTCCTGTCCCTTCTGGGACAAAACCTACCCTGCTTTCTGGGCTGTAGGGCAGCAGGGTGCTCTCATCCTACAACGGTGGAGCCGGGGTCTCTCATTGGTGCTTGGCCCAAAGCCCTGTATCGGCAAACCCTGAGCTAAGCTTCTTGCCCGTTGTAGCCAGTGCTTGGAGCTCCAGCGAGCCAGCCACCACTGGGAGCTGGCTTCTCTCCCAGAGTTCCTGGACTGGGTGCCTGGTTTCCCTTCCACCCTCGCCTGGTCCTGCAGTACGCTCAAGAAACACCCTCTTGCACAGAACAGTCCTCCATGTTCCTGAGACAGGCTGCACAAAGGGACTGCTGGTGTCCACCCCAGGACTGCACAGCTCTGGTGCTTGCTCCTGCTGCACATAGACCAGGCGCTCAGACTGCGTTGACCAAGAAGCTCCCAGGGACACTGAGTGCCCGTGGCAGCCGCTGATCCAGCCTCCTGCATTTTCTTGAAAGGAAGCTAGAGGTGGGCGACAGCCTCTGTCCTATATACTATTGTGTCCTCCCCTCACTTCTCTAGGTGGACCTGGAGACAGAGACAGGGGAGATAACGAAAGTGGTGCAGTGCGAGGGCGGCTTTCACTCGCAGCATCTGCAGCTACACTCACTGGGTAGAGAGTCTCAAAAATGCCAGAGAGAAAAATCAAGACCCTGAGAAACTGGGCCACACAGCCCTGCACTAAACTAGGGTCTCAGGCTGAGCCAAGCCGTACACCCACTGCCTGTGCCTCTTTCCAGCTGAGAGCCACTGTCAGTTCCTAGCTGAAGCCCAGCACAGCCTGCAGACAAAGGCCAAAAAGGAAGAGGCACAGGGTAGAAGAGCTTGGGCGAGAAGTGAGCTGCAGGCATTGATGTCGCCTCTTTTTGCTCACCTCCCAGCCAGGCAGAGGGCCTACACCAGGACAACATACTCAGGCTGGGTCAGGAACCATAATCCAGAGTAACCCTAGGAAAGAAAGAGCTAAATGCACTCTGGAAGGCCTGGAAGGGGCCTGGAGGTTTGCGGGACAGGAGCACAGACCTCCACATGCTCTAGGCCAGGCCATGGGCCATGTCTCTGTGCAGGGCTGGTTGGTGGGCTGGTGTCCGTGGAGGCTGGACTGGGCAGGGCGGCAGGCAGCCACACACCAGGCTGGTTCTGTTCCCATAGCTGAAGACGTGTCTGTGTGCAGCTGAGGCTTGAGGCTCCTGGCTGTTGGGGCTGCAGGACCTGCTGGCTATGCGTTCCTCTCGGGAGCACAGGGATATGACCTAGTCTTGAGCTTAGTTCCAGCACTGCACTGCCGGGCGGGCCGGTAGCTAGCAGAAAGCACCCCTAACCTGGTCTCTCCTGAAAACAGACACTTAGGAACAAAGGCAGAAGGAAGCCCTACTCCTAAGCCTCTGTGGCCCACCTCTCCCACGCTGCTCACTGTCCAGGGCCAGATCATGGGCTTCGCATGGCTGGAGTTTCCTAGAGTCACTCAGCCAACCCTCCTCTCCTTTAACTGCTGCCTTCATCCTGGCAAAGTCTGGACCCCTTGGGAAGCTAGATTCACTTCCCCTCCAAGGGGAGGTGGCCTCTTCACCCAACTGGTCTACACCCTGCTTCAGCTGGGGCTCCTGGAGAGGGGCAAGGTTGGGAGCAGAGGCTGCACCCGAGCTCACAGCCTGACTCCAGGGCCAGTGGCTCCTCCCCTTACAGCAGCCACCTGGGAGAAAGTGGCAAATTCCAGCCGATCTAATGGCAAATAAGCTGACTGAGTCTGCAAAGAGACTTGGAAAGTGGTCCAGCTGCTCCAGCTGCAGAAGCTCAAGACAGGAAGCAAACATCTAAAAGGCGGCAAGTTTTGAAAAAATTTGCAGTCTCCCTTCTTCAAATCGCTTATAGACAGGAGGCTCTTGGTGTCTGTTCACTGCTTCCCTTTGACCTTTGGAATGAAAACAAAATGTTCAAAAGAAACCCGGAACACTGAACACTGCTTCTTCTCCTGGAGCACCAGGGCTTCTGCCTCCCTTCGGTCCCTAAAGGCCACACGTGTCACAGAGAGACAAGTGTAGCCCAAGTGCAAATACATTGCTTTCAGCATTTTTAGAAAAAGGATCTGGGTGGTGGGTAGAGAGCCTCAGGATGTTAGATAAGTCCAAGTTTCACTCACATCATTGGGATTGGCCCAGACAATTTACCCAGAGCCAGCTGGTTAGAAATCCTAAGGGTAGGTTTAGTATGTGGAAAAGCAAAACAATCTTTTTGTCTCCAAATTACCAATAGCAACTTAACAGCATCCAAGTACACATAGAATTACATACTGGGTACCTGGGAGAGATAGGTTTTTAAATGTATGTTTAAGTTAAAATAACAGAATTGATTTATCTTGTATTAAAGAGATAGACATAGTTTTAGATAAAAAAGGGTGACTACATTATGAGTTAAATTCAAACACTGCCAACACTTGATTAAATTATTAGTGAGTTTGTCCGAGTGGGCAAGGATCTGCCACATCTGGTCTAATTGGCGTGGACCCTTGCTCGTGTGGTAGGAGCTAGCAGACCAGCACCCCGTTAACTTCCCTGCAAAAACTCCCTGGAGTGAAGGCTTTGTGTTTCCTATCTCAAGCACAAAGACTCCAAGACTCAGTAAGGACCTCCGTGGACGCACCCTGGAGGGGATCAGGTGTCACACCACACAGTGGACACCTGCCCGCAGTGCCCTGGGTTGCTGGCCCCTCTCACCGCCACCAGGGACTGGAGCCCCTCCACCCGCCGTCACCCCAGCCAGCATTCCTGGCTCTACAGAAGATAAAGCCCAGCAAATCAAGATTTTAAGCTATCTTTCCTACCGCTGAAAAACACTCTGTCCCTCCAGGAAACCCCCTGGGCTGGATGTTGCATTCCAGGGTCTCAGGGTGTCTGTCATGTGTGTCACATCAGCTAATCCCCTAAGATACAACCGATTCTGTGACCACTGCAGAGTTCAGCCACTCTGCACCATTTGGAGCCTTAGCTCGGGGAGCAGAAGGAAACAGGATCTGAGCGAGGATTTCCCACGTACGCAGCAAATGCCCTGAAATTCCTCGGGATTTACACCTCTCGGCTACCGGGAGGGAGAAAGGGAGCTGTTCTAATTAGTCCGCGCGGCCAGGGCTGAGTCTAGGCTGGCCTCAGATTACAGATGTTGGGAGCCTGCACTGGGGGAGGGGCCTCTGGGCCTTCGCGGCCTGGACCGGAACGTTCGGTCCCAAGGCGAGGCAGCACTATCCCAGGCAGAGCTCTGGTCCGTTCACTAAGGACACAACTGAGCGACACAGGAGGTTTTCTGTCTCCTTGGCAGACCTGCGTTGAGCCGCGCCTGTCTCCAGTGCGGAGCAGCCAGCGCCTGGCTTCAACGCGGCGCGCGAGCAGCGCTCGCTGCCCTGGAGCTCGCGCCCTGGGCCTTCCGTGCTCCGCGGCCAGGGTGGATCGAGGCTCCATGTCCCCAGGAAACGCCTCTGACCAGCCCGAGGCGGGGCGAATGCAGGCTTGTGGCCTTCCCTGCGCCCGGCCGAGAACCTGCTTCTGCCGAGACCACAGCTCTCACAAACGCAGAGCTGGCGGAGAGTGCGAGCGGGGCGCGCGGGACCGAGAAGCAGGGATCGCGGTCCCCGGCCTGCGCCTCTCGGGTGGCTTGGGCGGCGGCAGGCGCTCTCGGGAACCCGCCAGGCTTCCGAGAGTCTCGGTGGGGCAGGTTCACTCTCTGGACATTGTCGCGCAGTGCTGTCTGCCCTGCCCCTCTCCTGTCACCGAGAAACGGCCCGGTGCTTTCGGGCCGAGTCCCTCCTCTCTATCAGCCTAGCGGAAAGCAGGAGTGCGGCGTCTCGGGGCGCCAAGCCCCAAGCTGGGTTTCCGCTGGCCGCGTCCCTCGGCACCTCCGCGGGGTGCGCGCTGAGGGGAGCGGCCTCTTCCGAGGGGACCCGGTCCTTCTCAAGGTCCGCAGCCTCCATTAGGCGCAGCCCCTTTCCTTCTTCAGTCTCAGCTCTCCTCTCCCGGCCGCTGGATTTGGTCTCCAGGCCCCCTTCTGTGACTTCCGGACCCCCCAGAGGGTTCTTTTCAGGGGTTAAAGAAACCGGCAGCGTCCCTATCTCCACCCCCAGCGCCCTCGAAGAGAGAGGACCCCAGGCCAGCAGCGTTAGGGATGGTTCCTCGTGGTCTGCCTGTGCCCGGGGTGCCCTGAGTAGCGAGGGAATGTCTGCACCTCCTCTCTGGCTATGCGCAAGGCCAGGGAACCGCGGCCGCGCCCGGGCGTCTCGGGAGGAGCAGGGGCAGGGCCTTAGCGCTCCGCGCCACCTCGCTGGCCAGGAAGAACCGGGGTTCGAGGCTGCCGGGGGAAAGTTTTTCCTTTTCTGCGCCGAAGCGCTGGTCAACCCACGCCCACCCCGAGCCTTTCCTGCGGCGGGAGGAGCGGAAACCCCCATCGCTGGCACCCGGGGTGCACAGAGGAGCCTCTGGCGCAGATTTGTGAATGAACCGCAGCTTCGCAGCTCACAGATCAGAGGCAGCGATCGCTCGACCGACGTGGTCCAATGAGCGGCTGCAATGAGCGCTTAGCGACCGAGCGGGGACCGGAAAGGGGCCCAGCTCCGTAGCAACTTCAAAGCCGGTGGCTGGGCGGGGTTCGGTGAGCGCACCCCCGCGCCCCGGGAAGCGCAGAGGCGGTGGAGCTTGGCGCTCTGACTCTCGCTCTGCTGTTCGGTGTCCTCCTCTCGTCTGTCCTTGGCACCATGCTGTCCGCATGACCCTGGGGACAACTACAGCCCCGGATCTGGTCTGGTTAATTCCCGGAGAGCTCTCCACACCTCGCCTCCCCACTTTTTACAATTAAAGTCTCTGATGCCTTGGTGCTGGAGAAGGGCACGGGAAGAGTGGACACCCACAGGTGTCCAGGGGGCAGACACTGCCTCTCCACCGCCCCTAAGTACAGGTCCTGGATCCCGTAGGCAGTAAGGAGTCAATCTACAAATATGGAGCTGAGCAAGAGTCTGGCCTCGCCTCTGAGCTGTGCAGGTGCAGGCGACATCTCCCAGCCCCACTCAGCCAGCAAAAATTTCTCCTTCCAGGTCAGAGCTTTCTAAGGACCCCCCAGACCAAACCTGCGACTTGAGTGTGGGTTCAGAGAACTTTGAAAAGGGAGGAGGAGAGAAGAGGAGGTGCGGTGGGGGCAGGGTGTAGAGAGAGGTCAGAGGTTAGGAAGGATTACGGCTGGGCTCTGTGACCCTTCTCATCCTTAGAGGCCCCAGAGGAAGTGGCTGCGGCCTGGAATCTGGGCATCTCATAAAGAAAAGCCCTAGTACTTGGAGAAAACCTCTGCATCCAGTGAAGGGCCAACCTCAGGTGAAGGGGAGCAGATGGCCCAGGGTGGGAAGACTGGTACTACAGGGGAAGGCCAGACAGGGTGCACCAGAGACCACAAAGCTGGCTTCTCTGTCTGGCGCCTGTGGACTCGGCCCCAGCTCTGCCCCACAGGGAAAATCAGGGTGGGTTCCCCAGGGACCTGGAGGGGCAGCAGTGGGGAGATCCTTGCTTTGCTGCCCTGGTGAGCTCTGCTGGGTGGAACTGTGCCGCTCACCTGCCTCCTGCTGCACCCGGCCCCTCCCCCCAGCTGTGGGCTGGAGCAACCGTCTGGCTCCCTGGCTGCCAGCCTTGCCTTAGCCCCCAGGGGCACCTTTGGCCTCTGCTGGTGGGTTCAGGGAATGTCCGGGATGTCCTGAGGCCAGGTCAGGGTCTGCCTCCTGTCCTCTGACCTCCCAGTCACCTTCTGAGGGTCCCTCCTCACTCTGCCTGGCCAGTTGCCTCTGGGACACCTGGGCCTCCTCCCTATCTCCCCAGTTGTACCCTGTGCATTGGTTGGGCATGACTGGGCATGGGCCTCACCCCCCAGACGTGCGCCCCTGGGGGCCTCCTGCCTCCCTCAGCCCCCAGCCCCTTCTCTCTTCCCTGCAGAGGACCACAGCCCCCTCCTCTTCTCCAGCCCACCAGGGTTCCCTCTGCCTGCCTTTCCAGGCCCCACAGCAAGCCTCTGCTCTTTTGTTGTTGCTGCTGTTTGCATTTTGCAGTCCTGGGGATTGAACCTGGGGCCTCCACACATCCCTGTCCTTTTATTTTTGATTCTGACACAGGGTCTAAGTCACTAAGTTGCCCAGGCTGGGCTCAGGTTTTCCAGCCTCTCCGGGTGCTGGCTTCCAGGTGTGCACCACCGTGCTTATCTACAAGGAACTTTAAAAAAGTAAACCAGACTCTGTGCTCAGCTGGAAGCAGGGTTTCCATCATGTGGGGTCGGCTGAGCAGCCTGTCTCCTCCTGACCTCACCTGGCCATGACCTCCCCACCACCTCCACGAGGGCAGCTCCATCAGGCCGGCTCCCCTTCATCTGTGATGGCCTGCTTCGGACCTTAGGCCCCCCAAGGAGACCTCGGGGGTCTACAGCAGCTGCCTCCTCAGTTCCCATCTCTCTACCTCTTTGTCTCCTGCAGGATGATGTGCTTCTGCTTGTTTTCTGTCTCTGCCCTTGACGTGACCTTCAGGACAGCAGGGCTGGTTTTCTTCCAACACCACGCTGGTTCCTGTGGAAGCATCGAGTCAGCATCCACAGACCTTTGGGCTCAGCATGGCTGGCAGAGTGACTGGGGGCCCCAAGGAGCTCCATTTATTTAGAAGGAACTTATTAATATTGTCTGTATTAGAAGTTAAGATGGAAATGTGTTAAATATATTGATTAATTCATTCATTTACAGTGATGGTAAAAACACAGTTGACATTTACTTACATATTTTAATGAGCATATACTGTATTCCCTAGAACAGCAACAAGAGTTCAACCCGAGTGCAAGCAGTGTTTCCCCCTTTTGCATGCCTCTCACTGGCTGGAGAGAAGACAGCTGGATTCCCCTTTCCACTTGTGCAGCTCATTATTTTGATTCACAGGCAGGAGGAAACCCCAGAGCCTCACAGATCCATAGTTGTTGGAAAAGGGGAGCGAATTCTTAGCCTTGATGGGGAACTGCAGAACTCCTCTTCAGAGTTACATCAATGTCCTCCCAGGTGAACCTGTCCCACTGTGTCCCTCTGTGGCTCTGTGAGTGGCTCACTCATCTGTCACTTGGAAGATGCCTGTCCACCGAGCTGTCTGGTCCACCCAGGTTTTGGTGCTACCTTCGCTGCTCTCCAGGCCTGGACAATATGCCTGATACCCACAGTTTGGAGGAGAGGCTTCCTGGGCTCCTGTTGGACCGACAGGGATTCTGCTGGGTGGCTCACCATGGCAGTGGTCAGGCTGAGGCCACGTTTTCTCAGCTAACTGAGCTTTGCCCCCAGTTCTGCTCTCAGGAAGGAGCCTCCTTATTATGTACTTATTAGAACACGCTTTAAATAGTACCTCCATTTGCCTCCCACCCACCAAGCGGGGTCTCCGTGGAGGAGCCGGGCTCGTGGGAGCACGCGCCCGGCTCTGCTTGAGAAGAGTCCTCAGCAGGGGGCCTGGCTTCCCCCCCAGGGATGGAACCTGCTTCCATTTCCTTTCCACGTGGGGCGATTCTCAGGCTACGACAATTAAGAAAGAGGAAAAGCCATTTGCATTTTCCTGGGTGTTAATGACCTTCCAAACCAACGTTCAATTGTCTAGTTTAAAACAGTGCAGCACGCATTTGCATGAATAATTCAGCAGTGGAAGAATTCCCATGCATGGGGTAAAAAGCCTCCTTTTTGACCTAGTTCCTAAAGTTGAATCGGTTCATGCAGCGAACATGGTTTCTGTTTTCTAAGGTCTGTGCTATTCTACTCAAAGACGACACAGCTCAAGTAAAGTTACTGCCAAGATGTGGAGACTTAAATTGATGAAGGAGAGACTTAATTCATTTTGCATAACCCGAAGCCTTAAACTTAATTACTGTTCCATTTTGGGGCACACCTACTGGTTGGGTGTGATACGACTCCAGCGCGGGTTGAAAATACACAGACAAAGGCTGGAGTTGACTGATCGGGGAGTCTGAGGAGCCCTGAGGATTGGTGGGGTCTGTGGCTGTGGCCAGTGGTGGGGCACTGGGTGGGGTTGGCCGAGACAGCAAGCCATGAGTCCTTGGAATCAAGCGAGTTGCAGGTGGAGAGGGAGGCAAAGGCAAAGGCTGCCACTTTCCAGGGCTGACCAAGTGCCCCCCCCAAGCCTGAAGCACAGCTGAACAGGCTCGTGGTCCCCAAGGGAGGGCAGAGTGCTCCCACACCATCTCAGGGTTGGACTAGGAGGAGCCATCTGAGAGCAGCACCGTGGACAGCGCCGGGCCCTGGCCCCAGGGAGGCGCTGTCACAGCAGAATGCCAGGCCTGGCCGGGTAAACCATATGCTATGTGAGTTCCATATGTGGTTATCAGCAAATCTATTTTTTATTTTTGGTCTTTTTGAGACCAAAAGGTCTCACTATGCAGTTCAGGCTGGCCTTGAGCTCACTTTATAGCCTGGGCTGGTCTCAAACTCACAACAACCTCCCAACTGCTGGGATGATAAGCACCAGTTATGTCTGGCCCAGTGAATCCATTTTGGTTTCCTGGACTTGAAACTTGTCAGTTTCAAGCAGCCTCCACCGCCTGGCAGGTGGGGCTCTCGCAGGTGCAGCAGTTGGTGGTCACCCTGGGGTAAGGAAAGCCCTCTAATTCCATGGCCACTGGGCTCAACACACCTTGCTGCCATGTCAGAGGTGGGGACAGGCAACGCATACTCGTTACTGGGATTCTGGAGGATGGGATGTCTTGGGCTTTCTTGTGGGGTTGGATGCTAAGGAATGAAGTAGCGTTGCTGAAAACACTGACTTATTTTGGGGTCCATCAGGGGCTTGGAGCAACTCTACACAGCAGCTTCATCCCACCCAGAGCTACCAGCTCACCCGCCATGTCGTGCCACCAGTGAGGTTTGTTGGCAGACAGCCATGCTCTTAGCTTGTTTCTTGGTCACCCTAGCACAGCTGCTGTGGTCTCACTATCCAACAGGGGTCTGCAGGGGCAGCGGGCGAATGCCCTGGAGTCAGGATGGCCATGACCACAGCACTGGGGTTGACTGCCCTCACCTGCTTATTCTAGAAGAGGAAATTGGTGGCAGCGTGTGAAGCCTCCAGGTTGAACTTGAGTTGCCATTGGCAGGAACCTTGGCAGCATGCCGTCTGGCTGGGCCTAGGAGAATTCTGCTCACATGAAGGGACTGGTGGTGATCTCAGCCATCCTTCTTCCTGTGGGGCTCAGCAGTGCTGGCCTGTCCCAGGGTGACGTGGTCTCTGAGGTCCATACCTGGCAGCAGGGGGCTTTAGGAACCTGGCTGAGCACCTGGGGCTATGGGCCAGGAGGATCAGTGCTGGCAGGGGCTCGGCCAGATGCTGTGTAGGGCTGCAGGGCAGGGCTGGCCAGGCCTGACTACAGTGTCCCCCAGCAGTGCTGGAATCACTGCGAGGGCTGCCACACTCTCAGACAGACAGCAGATGTGGGGTGTACGTCTCCCGTGAGGACATGGATGAGACCCCAGGGCTTGGCACCCAGGTGGCATTTGCTGAAAGGAATGAAACAGAAGCATGACAGATGTCCTAAGACATGAACTGGAGGGTTTGGACCATGCCCACCTGCCCTGTGGGCCTCACCCTAGTGCAGGAGAGGCTTGGAGACATCCCAAGGAATGCTGGCAGCTCTGGGGATCCACTGCCCAGCCCTGCCTCTTCTAGGAACAGAAGCCAGCCTGGCCGCACACCTCCTCTCCTGTGTTTCCCTTCTGCCAGCAGCATCACTGGGGGCTACTTGTCTCCATGTCACGTCCTGGGAATGTCAGCGCCTGCTCCTCACTCAGACAGGTCCTGTGTCCAGGGAAGAGGTGTCCCAGGGCTCCTGCACCTGGTGAGGAGCCAGGCGAGGAGAGTTTGGAGTGATCTAGAGGTGGGACCATTGAAAGTGGTCTAGGAGGTGATCTAGTGGTGGCTGGGCTGCTCAGGACACTGCAGAAGGGTGAGGCTGGGGCTGTGCGGGACTGCTGCTACCCAGTGGGTGGGCTCCCACCTGGGATTCCAGCCTTTGGGACACAGCTGGCCACTCCAGAGGAAGGTGGCCCAGCCACCCCTGGTGCCTGCTGAGACTTCAGGGAGTAGCTTCTCTCGGAGGGGGTGGGGCCCAGGTCGTGGGCCACCCGGAATCCTAGAAAGCTGTCATGCTCGTTGGTGAACACAAACGCTGCTGGCCTGGGACACATGGGGCGGCCCAGCTGGGGCACCTAGGTGTGGGTGCAACTTACACACACAGTGGTGCTGGGGATTGAACCATGATCAAACCTCAGTTCACCAACTGACTTCTCTCCACAATTCGGGCTGCAAGCCAAAGGGGACAAAATCCGAGTCAAATTTCCCTGTAAGATCCACACTAAATTTAACCCATTGAATTGGATTCGAATCTGAAGATGAATCCAGCCAGATCTGATCATGCAGCCAAGAGTGGTATGTGTGCATGTGTGTGTGTGTGTGTGTGTGTGTGTGTGTGAGGCTTTAATGTATTTCTCTTGGCATTCAAGCCCTTTGTGGTCACCACGCTGGTGGTAGTCCTGGAGCACTTACTGTACGCCAGGCAGGAGAATTGTTTTCCAATACCGGAGGTGAGCTCAGAGTCTTCACAACAAACTGCATCCAACTCCCTTTTTATTTTGAGACAGAGTCTTCTTAAATTGTCCAGGCTGGGCTAAAATGGGAACTCCTCCTGCCTCAGCTTCCCAGAGTGCTGAGATTACAGGGTGCCAAGCCATGTTTCTGCCTCACAGCCCCTATGCTGTCGTCCTCAGTGTACGTCAGGGGGGGCTGATGATTTGAGCATTTAAGCTACTCGACCACATTTACTCAGCCAGTGAGCAGGAATCCAACCCAGACACAGAGTGGAGAGCCCTAGCGGCCCTGGACGCTCTGTCCCAGCTCTGCTTGCTGCCCAATGGCCTGCAGCCAAAGCAGAACCAACTTCCCAGTGAGAAAGAGCCGCCTTAGGCAGTCCACACACATGGCCCCTTGGTTGCTTTCCTCCTGTTGCCGAGACAAAATACCCAACACCCAAAATCAAGGAAGGAAATATTTAGCTCACAGAGTGCGGAGGTTTCAGTTCACGCTCAGCTGGTTCCAAGGCAGAGTGACACATGGAAGAGGGCCGGTGAGCCAGCTCAGTGGTCTGAGCACCTGGTTAGGCAAGCTAGGCAACCACAGGGATCGTGGTTCAATCCCCAGCACCACATGCCGTGCCAGCCCTGCCCCCCCCAAAAGCAACAAGAGTCAAGCAGCAGGAGCAAGCCTCTCTCCCTTGCTCATTTTTTTTCCACTTGTGTATTTGGTACAGGGTCTCACTGCACAGCTCAGACTTAGTGATCCTCCTGTTTTCAGCCTCCCCAGAGCTGGGATTACAGGCATATGCCACTATGCCTGGAAGCATGCCACTTTGTACTCCAGCTATGCTGTGCACCGTCTCTGCCCTCCTCTTTCACAAGCCCAGGCTGAGGATGTTACAGAGTAAAGACCTTGGTTCCCTGCTGAGTGGTTTAAACTTCTAAACTTTTAAAGTTGACACAATGTATCACCCATTCCTCCTGGGTCAGACTGTGCTGAGCTGGGCTTGTCAGCACTCCTGACAGCACCCAATCTTGCTGTGCAGTTTGAGGCCTGCACGTCTGGTGTCCAGTGGCTGCCACTGTCCCCGCCGCTGTGACCAGAGACTCCATGGGTCCATCTGGGACACCTGGGAAAACAGTACCTGGGTTGTCTCCTAGCCTGGTGAGAAATGGACCACGAAAGCTGTGGCTTCAGCAAAAGAGGACGTGGGCATTGCCAGAAGAGGGGAGAAGCCGCTGGGGAAGACAAGATATGGGCAGAACATGCAGCATGTTGGGAACCCTGGAGCAGGCAGGAAGCCAGGGTCTGGGCCCCAGCTCTCAGCAGGGACTCAGTGTCCCTGTACCAGTGAGTCTGAAACCTCTTGCTTTTTCCATGGGGCCTCCAGTGGCCACCGGGGTTCTTCAGGAGTCAGAAGCAGTTGGTGTACATGGTATCGTCCAGCATAACGAAGCGGTGCCTTGTGAGTAGGTGGAGGAGACCCGTGGGCCAGCCGTGAGGGCTCCATCCTAGGGCAGCACAAGGGCGGTGCTCCACAGCAGCCAGGTAGGGAGAGTGTGGATTCTCCCTAACCCCAGCTTCAGGCTCTGTCCAGGCCCATGGACATCTGGGGACCCTGTCCTGGGACTCCAGTACCCAGCTGCCCAAGGTCCAGCAACAAGGATACCCACAACATCTAACCAGCTCTTGCTTTTGTCAACTGTCTCCAGGAAAGTTCTCAAGCCACGCCGAGGTCCTGAGACTGGAGCACAGGCCCCTTGCCAGTAGCCTGCAGTGTTGTCCTCTGGCCTCATGGGAGGCTCTGGGTAGGGGCCACTCTATGAGGAGACTGAGGCCCAGCCTGCCTGGCTTCAGCCGCTGCCCAAGGAGGCTACCTCAGTGCAGAGGAAGCGGAGCTCTGTGCCTCATGCTCCAGCCTCAAAGACTTAGGTTTCTTTCTTGTACCGGGAGTCGAACTCAGGACCTAGGCTTGCGAGGCAGGCATTGTGCTCCTGAGCTGGGCCCTTTGGAGATTTATCATTAAGCCCTTCTGTTGGCCGCTTTTCCTGCAGCATATTCGCTGCCCCTTGGCTAAAGCTCTGCCACCCTCATCCCCTTCCCAGCTTCTCTGCTCCTGCTCTGCGTCCACAGCCGGAGCCCATGGCAGCTTTGATAAATCTATCAACTCTAACATGCAGGATCCAGGCCACTTCTCAGCTGAGTGGCAAATCTGTCCTAAAGTCCTTAGCACTGAGCTACAGTGACTTTAAGGGTAAGCTTTGGATATTTATTAAACTGGAGCTTTACAGGAAAAAGGTATCTTTTAAAAGCACAATAGAATTCCTTCAAAAATAGCCCCTGTCTTGGTTTGCTGGGTTTCCTGTGGCCATGGGATCCTCCTCCCTCAGCACCCTCCCTCTAGCTCCAGGGACTCAGCGGGGCTGAGAGTGGGGCTTGGTTGCTCTGCTGGTTTTAGGGCTTGGAGCTCTGGTGTGTGTGAGTGTGTGTGTGTGTGTGTGTGCACATGCGCACACGCACACACACACGATGCCCTGTTGTGCGCATGGTCTGTGTGCATTGTCCACCTGCATCCCAGATGTTGAGCACCACACACATGCACACACAGTGGGCTTCTGTGTGCATAGTCCTGGGCATCCATGCAAGTGGTGTGCACGTGACTCTGCACATGTGTGTACAGTGCAGATGTGTCTTGGGCACATGGCCATCTGGACACAGGCCACCCTCGTCTGTTCCTCTCGTGGAGCATGGAGATCCTCTCCTGCAGATATGAGTCATGGCAACGGGATCTGGAGGCACTGCTCCATGGGTCTCTATGGGAGCAGCCGCCTACGCCCCTGCTCTCCCTGCATGCAGAGCTTGTGGCCCAGTCTTCTGCTGAGATGGGGGTGGCCAGTTGGCACTGCCTGAGCACCGCAAGTGGGGGTCTTACTGGGTTGGCTGCATCTGCTGTGCCCAGAGCAGGCTCGGTGCTGGTGGAGCGAGTTGGAGAAAGGCCTGCCCGGCCAGGGGATCACCAGCCTGGTGGGACAGGGCATGGCAACTCTGCCATGGTCTCTCTACTATGCTTCTCCCTCTCCTCTGTGGGTGAGCTCCTGGCCTCATCATCCAGGGGGAGAAAAATGATGCTCAGACCAGTAGGGGGCTTGCCAGACCCTGGGGGACCCAGAGTAGCTTGAAGTACAGAGCATGGAGTGCACCCACATACTGAACACCAAATTTGGTTGGCCTGGGTGGATACGGAGTGCACGCCACAGTCTCTGGTTTAGGGCAGGCAGAAAGGCAAGGAGGGTTCCATCTTGCACTGCCCACGCACAGGGCCGAGCATGAGTCAGCCCCCAGACTCACTGCCTAGAAGAGCCTCAGAGGGAGCAGGCAAGTGGGAGAAACACAGAACACAAGTGGCCCAGCCACAGCAGGAGAAACCAAGCGCTGGTCCTGGGTGAGGGCTCAGCCTGCCGCTGTACCCTGCGCAGCTGGGTTGCTGTCTGTACCTAGACCATAGGGCTTGGGGTTCAACATGGCCTGGCCAGGAGAGAGCTGGCACAGAGGGCAGAACTCAGTGGGGAGCTGCTCTGGGCAGGGTTGGAGCTGCCTCAGACAAGGGTGTAGATGAAAAGCCCTTCCGGGAAAGACGTGGCCCGTGGCCTTGGCTTTCCTTTCTGCATCCCAGCCCTGCTCTGTCCACACTTCTGGATGCCACGGTTTGCACTGCTGAGTCCCTGGGGGCTGCGGTGTCTCGGGATCATTTGTGAGAATGAAGATTTGCGCGCACCCGGGTGCACTGTGTGGTGAATGCCAAAATCGCACCCTTACAGCTTGTTTCTTCAAACACTTTAGGGAAACTCAAGAGAGGAAGAAAGAGACTCTTTTCCATTATTTCTGAGGGTTTATGTCTCATTTTGGACTCCGTACCACCCACGGCTGTTGTTATTCTGCAGAACTAATTAGTCAGCTAATTTGGCGCCAGCCTTTCCTTGGATATGTCAGGGATACCTGTGATTATGCAATACCTTGTGGGCACTCTGAAAACGTTGTCAGAAGGAAGCTGATTATCTTTATATCTCTTAATCATGGCCATTTAGGCTCAACAGGCAGGACTGGGGCTGTTTTGTTTCCTGCCCAGAATATGGGAGGCGCAGTGCTGGCTAAAAGCATGAGTGAGGGCTGTGCCAGACAGTGCCGTCGTCATGTGTGGGCTACGGCAGGGGCAGGGGCCTCAGTGTTTTGCTTCTCAAGGGTCCTCAGTTGCTGGCACCATGCTCGGCACGCACTGGTGCTCGCAGAGTGGGAGGCGGGACTGGGACTCAGACGATGCTGAGTTGTTAAAATTTGGAGAAGCAGCAGGCTCATAGCCGCAGATCTCTCCCAAAGGCCCCACGGAGCACCTTCATCTTCCAGGGAGGGGCCTCAGTCAGGTGTGGCCAAAAACTATGGTGAGCTCCATGGCTTCTGGCTCTCCCTCAAAGTTAAGATGACCCAGACAGGTCAGCGTTTTGAATCAGTTCAGGACATCAAGGCAGCCTGGACAGCACAGAGCAAAATGGGAGAGGACTGCAGGCTGCTTCAGAGAGGTGAGGGGTGGGGGTTGAGTGTGCCCAGCATGAGGGGAGGCCGCGCGTGAACTCACGGCTCTGAGCTTTTCATTGTAACCAAGTCTTCATCTAGACACCTGCCCGTTTCCGGTCACACTATGTTTCTACAGAAGGGACAAGCATGGTGAACAGAGGTCACAGACTTGCCTTTCGGTGACCCCAGGGCCCCAGCATCCCTGAGGACAAGGCACAGAGGAACAGCACAGCTCAGAGGCCCCTGACTCCTGTCCTCCTAGCATGTGCAGGAGGTGACAGTGCCTGCTGCCCGAACCCCACCCTGCCGTCCTCTGTGTGTCTCTGGGGCCTGGGCCACCTTCTCACCCTGCACTGGCCTCAGCTAGCTCCACAGCTGCTGTCGTGGTCCTGCTGTCGTGGTCCTGGTGGGTTCGATCCTGGTAGCCTCCTGCAACCAGCTGTGCCACTTCAGTGCACTTGCCACACAGGTTTCCTCTTGCCTCGGTGCAGCCCTGGGCATCTGCTGTCTTGGGTCACAGGTGGAGAAGACACTGCAGGAGTGAAGCTTCAGCCTGGGCCACCTCAGACCACCCTGTCCCTCAGCCTCTGCCGGGACACTGGTGCCACCGTCCCAGTGCTTCCTGTACTGATGCCGCCTCCTCCACCTGCCCTCTCTCTCCCACAGGAGTGGATCCAAGTGTCTCCCATTTTTTCCTGCCTGATGACCCCCACCCGCCAGGATGTGCTTTCACCTCCTCTGTCAGGCAGGTGCATTTGCAGAAACCTTGCCAGTGGGCCTCCCCTGAGCTTTCTGCCACCTGTGCAGTGGGCACAGGACCTGCATGTTCCCCAGAGCAGGGCAGGCACATGTGGGCTCAACCGCCCCTCCCAGTGTTCTGGAATCATCCTGATGGCCAAGAAGAGTGCCTGAGCTGTCTCGAGTCCCATAGCCCAAAGCCTCTGGTGTGTGTGTGTGTGGCAGAACAGAGACTCCACGAGCTATCCTTCCATGGAGGGTGGCATCCTTCTGCTACTACAAGGACCAGGTATGGCAGTGAAACTTGGACTGAGTTTGGCATGGGGAGGCCTGGCTCTTTTCCTTGCAGCTGGGTGACCAGAGCCGTGCTTTACTGTGACTTTATCCCAAAGGCTGCATGGTGAAGTAGGCCTGTCCCAGCTCTTTCCCCATTATGTTCTCTCAACCCCTCCCCTCCTCTGGAAGCACCACCATTGGCAAGGGGGTGCCTGCCCCTCCCTGCCACCTGGGTGGGGCTGTGTTGAAGCAGCCCCACGTTCCTGGAGGAAGCAGGCCCTGCCCTGGCCCCTTCTGCCCTGCCCCACTGCTTGGCACCCTGCTACCCAAGTGTACTCTGGGATTTTATGGAGCGAGCAGGCGTAGTCACCACAGACAACTTCCTGAGGTGTCCCTTGGTACACTTAGTCTCCAAGGAGCTCTGTGGGGGAGTCCTTAACATCACCCCCACTTCACAGATCAGAAAACCCCTGGTCACCCATCCCTTAGTGGCTGTGGGACAGTGGTTGGGGTGAGGGGTGGGTTGGGGGCTTGTGCCCGCCTCTTTGAATAATGCAGAAGTAAAGCCCCTCGACATCCACCGGGGTGTGGCAGGCGCTGAGGTGGTGGCCGGCTGGGTGGCATGCTGAGACTGGGGACACAGAGGAGTGGGGTAGGTCCCCTCTTGGCTGGAGGAAGTCCCCACTCTGGGGGAAGCAGGGGCTCAGGTGGGGCTCAGGGGCGGGTACGCTCAGAGTGGACCCTGACTTCCTGGAGCTGCTACGAGGCCTGGTCCTCCCAACTGGGTGAGGTCAGCAGAGCCAAGCCCCAGGGATGCAGCACCACAAGGGACCAAAGGACTCTGCAGATGCCACTGAGCGCCTTGAGGCGGAACAGCCCATCATCGCAGCAGCCCTGTGTCAGTCTGCTTTCTGTCCCTGTGATAAGCTCCCAAAGCATCCTTACCTAGACAGGACCATGGTCTCTCTTCCTGCTTTCAGGGGTTCAGTTCGTGGGTGCTGGCCCTGCTTCCTGAGACCTGAGTTAGCCTGCTTATCGAGGCCAGTGTGCAAGAGGAGAAAAAGAGAAGGGGGAGCCCCACGGCCCCTTGATGCATGCCCCAGGGCCTTGCAGACTGCCCCTCACAGGGCTTGGCCGCCAGTGACACTACCGTTCAGGAACCGAGCCCTGAACAGCCAGGCCTTCTCAGATCCAAGTGGAACAGCTCCTGATCGGTCACAGGTCCCTGAGTGCCTGGTCAGAGGGCTCTGCCGCCAGGAAGAAAGCCACAGAGACAGCTCTGGCCCTGAAGTGGAGGAAGGGGCCACGAGCCAGGGAGCACGCGCACCCGGCTTGGAAGCTGCAGAGAGATGGAGCCGCCCCCGGGCTCCCGGAAGAGCCTGCCCCACCCAACTCTGGCTGTGGGCTGCCCCAGCACCCAGCGTCCGTGTGTGGTCACGTTATCAGCAGAGTGAGTGACCTGTCGGGCCTCATGCCAGGCGCAGCGGACTGCAGCGGCATCACGCAGGCGGGGCCCCTCGGAGCCGCGCGTGCTCATGGCAACGGTTACCGCTCCTCCGGATGGGGAGCTGTGATCCTTAGAGGAGCCCTCTGGGGAGATGTTATCAGAGCAGTTTCCTCTGTGTGGCACAGCACGAGTGGCTCGGGGCCAGGTGACATGGAGAGGCGGGAAGGGCAGAATCAGGCTCTGGCTTCAGGCACATCCCTTTGGGTTGTGCTTTGGATTTAAAGCCCCCTGCGAAGGCTCATGGGGTGTGGGAGTGTTCCCGAGTGGACTGTGGGAGGTGAGGAACCCACTAAGGAGGCCACAGCCCGATGGCTTCCATA
This sequence comes from Ctenomys sociabilis, assembly GCA_004027165.1. NCBI lineage: Eukaryota > Metazoa > Chordata > Mammalia > Rodentia > Ctenomyidae > Ctenomys > Ctenomys sociabilis. The sequence goes on from PVKA01004547.1 coordinate 34,014, forward strand.
GAGGGTGTGTGTGCCTGTCCCAGCTGCGGGGTGCTTGGGGCAGTGGGCCCGGGAGCGGCACTGTGCCCTCCTCCCTACTCCCTGGCTTTCCTGCTTCCCGTTGGCCACAGAGCAGGTAGCTCACCTCCGCGTGCCCTTCCACCAGGACGTCCTGCTTCACTCCAGGCCACTGCAGCGGGACCCGCTGACCGTGCACTGGGCACCATGAGAGGGAGGGCCAGACTCCTCCTGCCTCAGGCCGCTCTCAGGTGGTGTCACAGCTACAGGAAGTCAGCTCGCTAGGGAGCTCCCTCTGGCCCTGGCCTTGCTCCGGTGTGGGGCTGCCGGTCTGTTTGTCACTAGGAGCCTGCTTTCCACCTACAATCCTGGAGAACCTGATCAAACACAGACTGCAAGGTCCTCAGAGGGCTACAGAGGTGGGCAGGGGCTAGGGGTCCCACCACAGCACATGGGCAGCTGTGGTGTGGTCCAGGTCATGGTGGAGGTGGTGTCTCGTCTCAGGGGCCATGTGTCCCTGCCCCCTTGAGAAGCCACTCTCCTGACGACTACTGTCTCCCTTCCTTCTGAGGTTGGATGGACACAGCAGGCCCCACACCTTGGTGACCTGGGCCCGTGCACAAACACAGGGCCACAGGCTCTTCTGCCCTATGCAGCCTGCACTCTAGCCTTGGTATAGCTAGAGTGCCACGCTTGTGCCACAGAGTAGGACCAGGACGTCCTCACCTGTCACAACGCAGCACTAGGAGGCTGAGCAAAGGCCAGTGGGAAAACCTCTTCACTGTTCCCTAGCCAGGTGTCACAGGGCCTGAAATTTCACTCTTAGAGTCTCATTTCTTTGGCTGGATTGAAAGCTGCTACATGAATAGGTACATGGCTATTGGCTCCTGAGGGAGGAATGGGGGTCCAGCAGAGGTGTGGAACCCTGAGAGAAGCAGTGATGCTCCCGCCCTGCACCCAGTCACTTCTGCCAGGCTGTCCAGACTTGGGGGGCCCAGATGCACACACAGCTGCCTGGGGACCCCGACCCCCTGCTGCAGGGCCTCGAGTCATACCAGAGGCCCTAGTGGATCCCCTAGGTCTTCTAGCCACAGAAAGTCAACGCTTGCCATGGGCAGTGCCACGGGGACCACACATGGAAGGGAGCGGTCTCCAAGGAAGGGGCAGCAGGACATAGGGCCAGGAGCAGGGCCCGTCTCGTGTGGAGCTGGGGCATTGTCTGCCTGCCCCAGTGTCTCAGATGTGTCCCGTGGAGTGCTTTAGCTGTGTGACCTCAAGTGAGAGCCCTAACTCCCCTGAACCTCAGTTTCCCTGTCTTTCCTAAAAGGGCGGCCCCAGTCCTGCTGGGCGCAGTGGTTTGCTGCCTTGTCTTGCTTTCCTGTGGCACTGGGGACCCTCATGCAGCTCAGCAAGTGCTCGCCGCTGACTCCGACGCTTGCTCTGCCTCCGTTCTTGGGGGCGGTTTGAGGTTAGTGTTTGTGGATTACTAGGAGACAGTTGGCATGGCCCCCACGCCTTGGGCAGGGCCCGGGCCATGCAGGTGGCCCTCTGCAGAGCGATGGGACAGAGGAGTGCACCTGCGACCTGGACCCGTGTCCCCACGCAAGGCCTGGCTGGGCCAGTGCGCACGCCCACCGCGGACCTTGTGACCTGGCCGGCCCTGGCCTTCTCCGCAGCCTCGTGCCTGAAGCTGACAGCAGCCTCGGGCTCTGCTTTGATCGGCTTGTGCGCTGACATCTTCAAAACAGCTTTGCAGCCCCTGCCTGGCAGGTGGTGGAGGGTCCCTGGCGGGGCGTGGCAGGGTGGTAAACTCTGGATCAATGGCCTTAGCTGTCACCTCAGCCAGGGAGGGGACACTGTCCCCGGCAGTCATCCCCCTCTTCTGTCCCTGTTCCTGGCCTTGCCTATCCCTTTGGAGGCTTGGGGACCCACGTCCTGCTTCTGCCCCGCCACGAACCAGACATGGAAGCATACCAGCCCTGGTGTGGGCATCTGTGTGCCTGCCACCAGGCTGAGTGCCCTCTGGGGTCCTCAAGGCAGTTGCTCCCTGCACAGCGTGGCAGAAGGGGACATCAGCAAGCCTGATTCCTTGAAGTGCAGAAGAGACATCAATGTCCCGAGGTCACAAGGCTGAACAGGGACGGAGAGGTGGACGCCACCGTAGCCCGCGACCCTGGTCACGCAGAGGCAGCCTGGAGCCCTGGCTGGTTGTCAGTTTGGCTGGAGGCAGAGCCCGTGGAAAAGTGATCGCCTCATGCGGGCCCCAACCTCACCAGCGTGTCAGTGCATCAGTGCATCCTCTGCTATGTGGGCCTTGAGGGGGGCTGCTGGGAGAAGGGGGCATGGGGCCTTGACCTGTGGCGGTTCCTGGTTCCTGGCCCTTCTTCAGTGGCTCTTGCCCGGCTCTGCTTCCTGGGCACCATGCACCCTGCCACACCCCTCTACCATGATGTGCCCCTGCCTCAGAGTCAGCCAACCAAGGACTGAACCCCATAAAACCATAAGCCAAGTAAGTGCTTCCTCCTCTAAGTTGCAGGTATCAGGTGTGCTGTCCCAGCACTGAGAAAGCTGACTGCTCAGGGGACTTCCAGCCTCTATGACTGTGAAAAGTAAATGCATGTGGTTAGGGCCACCGTGGGGGACAGCCCAAGGAAGTGACCCCACCATGCATCAGGTGGCCTGGGTCCTGTCATGAGCCCCAACCCCTTTCTGTACACTCTCCCCATCAGAGATCGTGGTCCCCTCTGCAGTGTACATGGCCTCACCAGGGAGCTTCCAGGGGCCTGTGGAGTAAGAGCAGGGCTTTGGCACTACATCGGGCGAGGGGCGAAGGATTTCACAGACCTGGCCTGTCCATCTCTGCCGCCCACCATGAGGGGCGTGTGCAGCCTGCCTGGAGACCTGAGGGAGAGCTGGCTCTGTTGCACTGCAGACTCCGTAGCAAGGCAGGTCCGCGGAGGACCCACTTACCTGCGGAGCCACTTGTTACACAGCCCCATCGTGGCGCTGGCAGGCTGAGAGGTGACTCGGCTCTGTTCCTGCCCTTGCCTGTCCCACTGCTGCTGCTCTACACCCTGGTGGCCGCCCCCATTTCTTAAAGAACACCTTGCTAGAAGGAAGAACCTGGCGAAGCAGCTCTTTGCTCTATTCCACAGCAAAGAGGCTGCACAGTGACAGGATGAGGACCCCTGTGCCAGGCCCATGGGCTGTGGGGAAGCTGGGGGAGAGGAGAGCACAGGAGAAGCCTGTTGGGGCTCTGAGCTCTCTCTTTCCAGCCCCAGCTGCTCTGCCAAGGGCAGCTGGGGCCTGACTCGTGCTGCCAGCTCAGAGCCCCTGCACCGCAGCCTGACCTTCCAGCCCTGAGAGGCTGGGCTCCCGGTGCAGTCTCGGTGCTTGTGGGGTACGATCCGACCTCCGTGCTTTCTGGGTGCTCCTGTCTGGCTCTCGATGTGGCTGCCTCCCCTGCGGGCTCGCCTTGCTCCTTTCCCTCCCAGGAAAGAGGCTCAATTTAGACTTTGGCAGCAGGCGAAGAATTTCTGAATGCAGGAGGCCACTACAGGCTGGATTAAAACTCACTCTCATGGCAGCTGGGTGCCTGATAGAAGTGCCATAAGCTGGCGCCTGGCTGCATTTCTGGGCTGGAAAAATGGAAAACTTTGATTTCTCTGCAGCTCATGCCACGGAGCCTTCGGCCAGAAGCAGTGGCGGCCGTGTGAGTGGAGTTGCTTCGAGGGGCTGGGTGGGGGTCGGCTCAGCACCACTCCACCTTCACCTTTTGAAGTTCTGGAATGTTCGAACCCAGTGCTGTCAGCCCCTGACAGTCCCAGCTCAGGCCCGACGGGGTCACATGCCCAGCAAAGACGAGGCCTTCTGCTGTTGCCGGAGGCCATACATTTGTGACAGCCACCAGCAGCTCCACAGGAAGGCTTTTTAGAAATAAGATTTCAAAAGGTGACAACAGCAAAGTTCCATTTGCCATTGTTTTGAGGCTTAACAACCAAAGTGTTTGCCTTAGCTGGGCTTGGTGATGCACACCTGTGATTCCAGCACTTGGAGGCTGAGGCAGGCAGATGGCTGGGAGCCGGGCCAGGATACATAGTGAGACACTGTCTCAAAAAAGCATCTCTCCAGGAGAAGAGGAACCTCCAGGAAAATTACTGCAGTCTGGCCACCTACTGGAGGTGGACGTCAAGAAGTGGGGAGCTCCTCTGCAGCTACCCTCATTTCTTTAAAGAACACTTTGTTAGAAGGAAGAACCTGGCACAGCGGCTCCAGCCTGGGTCAGCATGGCACACGCAAGCTTTTTCCACATCTGATGGAGGCACAAGGGGCAACAGTTGAAACCATCCCAGAGGACCCTGGGTGCCATGGGAGGGGTGGGGCTGGGCGCGACTCTGGCCTCAGCATTCCCGCTGTGAGTTATGACCCACCTTCTGGCCTTCCTGAGTGCTGAGAAGTCTCGTGCAGGCTGAGCTGTCGACTTGGTTCCCGAGACCTGAGCCCCCTCGGCTCCAATGCCTGACACCCCCCAGCCTCAGTTCCTTTGTGTGTCACACAGAGGGGACACCTGTAGTGCACACAGAAAGCACTTGCCTTGGTGTCCTTTACGTCTTGGTCTCGTTCTTGGTAGGGGTCGCGGCTGTCCCTGCCACCTGCGGTCCAGGTCCTGGGGCTTCGGGGTCAGCATGTGTGGATGCAGTGAGCTTGGCTCAGGGCCCCCGGGGCTGGGGTCTCCTCCTCCTCCTTCTCCAGTTGGGATCCATGCAAGGCTAAGTGAGCCACAGACACACCTCGGGCTGAGCAGGGGACTTTTCAAACGGGGAGCAGCAACTAAGCAAAGACCCCCTTCACGGACTGGTGCGACTGCCGGTCTGAGCCTGGCAGCCGCCCTGGCTAGAGACGCTGTCCTAGTCAGAGGATGGAAGGGCCTGGGCGCAGGAAACAGGTGGCCAGTGGGGTGGGGTGGGGTGGGGTGGGGCATCAGGCGGGCT
>PVKA01004547.1:39101-98226 GCA_004027165.1 Ctenomys sociabilis
TCTTGATACAGGGTCTCCTTACAGATGTGTGCTACCATACCTGGTTTTGGCACCAGCACAGAGCATCCAGGAACCTGGGGCTGGCACAACATATGACACCAGGGATCAAACCCAGGTCCTTGTGCTGGCCAGGCAGAAGCTTAGACCACTGAGCTATCTCTCCCATCCCTGATTCCTCTTTAAGCTTTAAATCCCATACCATTCCGAATATCATGTGAAATGTCCAGCCCTCCCCCTCCATCCTAGGCTGTGGCCTCCCCTTGTCCTGTGTCTCCTTGTTGTACCATGGCCACCAGCTCCTGTAGTGTCTCCTTTACCAAGTCATAATCCTGGTACTACTGTACTTGCGCTTGACTAGAAATGGCCCCAATCTTCACCTGAGGGTTGTGAAGTTGAAAGTATAGCCCAGAGAGGGCTGCTGCTCTCTGGGGTCTCAGGAACCCCAGGATTCGGCTGGGCCCTGTGGATGAGGGGAGCCACTGTGTCCTCCAGTGCAGAAGTGGGCTCCCCCAGTTTCCATGGTCAGTGTTATCCAGAGCTCTGGGCAGCCTGAGACAGGAGCTAATGTCATTGCAGCCGAGTGTCGCCAGGTTGCCATCTGTGGGTGGAGAAGTACATGCTCGGGACCTCTGGGGCTGGGGTACGGAGAAGGAAAGAGCCACGTGTGCACAAGGCCAGGCCCTTGCTGGTCGGGCTCGACCAAGGCTCCTGGAGTGCACACACCAGCATCCGACCCTGGGCACCACACGCTGGGGCGGAACAGAAGGAGCCAACAGGGGCCCCACAAGGGGCACCCAGGACAGCATCCACTGTAATTGTCACAGGAAGGACATTTACAGTGCCTTCCTTAGGGGGCTCCTGGAGTGCTCTGGAGCTGAGTCTGTGGGTTTGCTGGAGAGACCCCAGAGGAGATTCAAACCTAGTGTGCGCACAGCTGCACTTCCTGCTGTCATGGGCTCAGGAGAAGGCGCCTGAGAGTCAGAGGGCTGGCAGGCTGGTGAGAAGGTGGGCAGCGTCCCTGCCTCCACAGTGGTGGCCGAGAGCCCAAGGAAGCTATTGTCTGATGTCAGAAGGAAAAGCTGAGCTCGTGCTGCTGGGGCTCTGGGAGCCCCTTGGAAGTACCACGAGTTTCCAATTGCACTTTAAATCTCTCAGAGTTGGGCCCATCCCTCAGCATTAGCTAGGCTTTCCATTTCTCCATCCCTTTTTCAATTTAAAAAAATATTTTATTCATTTGGTAAGCCGAGGAAATAGCTCAGCAGAATAAGCCCTTGCCTATCAAGCACAAGGTTCAATCCTCAGTACCATAAAACAAAAAAAAAAAAAAGAAAAAAAAAAGGATACATATTTGGTAAGAGTCTTACTACACAGCTCTGACTCATAGTGATCCTCCTGTCTCAGCTTCCCCAGCTCTGGGATTGCAGGTATGCACTGCCACACCTGGTTTCAGTGGCCAGCATGTAGTATGAGGGATTGAACCCAGGTCCTTGCGCTTGCCAGGCAGGCACTTGGACTGCTGAGCTATCTCCCCAGCCCCCGCTTCCCCACCCTTTCCATGGAGCACGAGTGCATGCATTGCTACACTGCTCCTCCAGAGTGGTGGTGAGCAGTATCCCAGCTTTAACCTATTTGTGTACTTCTTGCTAAACCTTAGGATGGAAACTTCCAAGCGCCTTACGGAATTGCAAGGGCTCTAACTTCCTGTTTCAAGTTTCCTTTTGGAAAGAAAGCAAACTTCTTAAATCTGCAGCTGTCCTGCTGTCTGTAGGGTTAAACTATTGAACCCAGGCCCTAGAGGAGAGACCCTCCAGGAGGCTGGGCATGGCTGCCAGGAGGATGCATGGGGTGAGCCTGGGCTCTCTTGTCTCCATGCCCAGGCGCTCCTGGAGCCTTCTAGCCCTGTGTCCCCAGCACTTCTGCCTCAGCTGTACCAGCTGACATAGAACGTCCAAACCAGGCCCAGAGGGAAGAGACTTACAGCAGACGAGGCCCCTGGGCCTTGGGTGTCTATGTATCAAAAACTGTGGGTCCCACTTAAACACAACACAACACAACACAACAGGCCTCTGGACTGCTTCACCTTGTGCATGGCTCCAACACCAAACAGAGGCTGGAAGTGCCGGGTCTCTGCAGCACTTGCCACTTGTGAGGTCCCTAGCCACCTCCTCTTGAAGCTTGGGTGCCATAACTGTTTGACTGCAGGTGGCTCCTGGCCTGGCTGCCGCCTGCATTAGCTCTGTGCTCTCCTCCGCAGCTGGAGGACCTGTGGCTGCGGGGGATGCATTATTAATCCTGCATCCCAGGCTGTGCATATTGAAACGAGCTAGCTGACATTTTCAAAACCCACTTGGGCAGGCTGGAGCTCTTCAAAGAGGGCAGGATGGGAGCTCAGATGAGGACGGAGAACTCGCAGCCCTGCTAGCAGGAGGGCAGCGAGCGCAGCACACTCCGCAGGGGTGTCACAGTCATATTTTAATGAAATCGCAAGATATATGCTCTATGCGTTTCATCTTGTGATATTTCCCAAGGGACCCCAGATGGAGGGGTTTTCCTGGCTAATCGTTTCCCACTCACACACACACACAATTTGTGAAGATGCACTATTCTCAGGAAAGAATGTGGAATCTGTAAGTTCAAGTCTGTCACAGTGGCCAGCAGTCAGAGCACGCCCTTGGTCTGGCATCAAGGAGGGGCCTTCTGATGTCACTGGGAAGTGGGTTGGGTCCCTCTCTGTCCTGTGTCTGCAGACAGTCCTGTGCCTCCCAGGAATCCTTTTGGTAAGGGTGCTGTCCTCATTCACAATACAAGCACCGCTAGGAAACTTGTCATCAAAGGTAATGCAGAGGGCTGGAGCAATAGCTCAGCAGACTAAGCGCCTGCTTATGCAAGCTCTGGGACCGGGGTTTGATCCCCGGCACCACATGCTGGCACGCTGCACCAGTCGCCAAGTCCAGATGCAGAGGCGCAGGCCTGTAATCCCAGCGCAGGGAAGGTTGAAAATAGGAGGATTGCTGAGTCTGAGCTGCGTTGTGAGACCCTGTACCAAATACATTTTTTAAAAATAGGTATGCACGAGATGGTTAAGGCAATGATCCTGAGAATCTTCAGCAGGTTTTTGAAACTAGCAGTTAATTGGTAGGATTCTCACCCTGACTATATATGCTGATACCTGTGAACTAAGCAACTGCACTGAAGACAGCAATGTGTAATACTAGGGCCATGCTTGGGACGCCTGTCATTCTGGCCTTCTAAATACGCACTGTTTGTCATGACACACCAATTACTGCCATACTGTCTCTCAAGTAAGTGTTTGTTTGAAAAAAGGGGTAATAAATTAAAACAAAAAAGATGTCACAGGACTGTCCTGCTACAATGCTGCACATAGTTAGATTTCTAAATTTCTGTGTAAAAACATGTGATTGTTTATTCCTATTTTTTAAATATTTTTTATTTACATTCTGTAGGGATTTAAAATTTAACATATCAATACTTGGTGGAAAATACCTGTTCCATCTAAGATATTTAATATTCAGACAGATAATGAGGTTAAGCTCAACTGCCTATGTTATAGGGTACTAATATCATTAAGCTTCTCTTTAGGAGAGTTAAAAACTTAAGTTTGCAGACCAAAACTTAGAGAAAAAGAAGGACTGCAGGGACAGCCAATATTACGGCCCTAGCCTTTCAAGGTCCGTGAGGACTCAGGACGTAGGAGAACCTGTACTGTAGCATCCTGTAACACAGTTGTGTCCCAAATTTTCTGATCAAGGAGATTATGGGGCCACAGAGGAAAGTGATTAAAGAGGCAGAGTATGCCTAAGGAGAATCACAGGAGAGAAAACATTTTCTCAGGCTTTCACAGAGAACAAATTGATCAAGCAGCAGCTGTGACTCACCCACATGGCTGACACTGACAAAGGATCTACAAACTGCGGTACAGGGCTTCAGGTAAATCCTGAGGGGATTTGACTGACCTTGCCAGATACAAAAGTTACATTTCCTGGTATATAGGTCTTGCTTTATCTTGGTCTTAACCATCCAGCAGACACGTATAAAAACGAGGTATAAGAAGTAAAGTCATATTAATATGCTGAACTGTGAAAGGCTCAAGTCAACAACTGACATTGCCAGTCCTATGGATAAGCCACTATCATGGACTACTGGACTATATTGCATTCTTTTGTTGAATTCATGTGCCTACAATATTTAAATGACAATGGAATATCCATCTCTGACAAAACTAAACAAAAAAGGGGATATAAATGAAGGACCATTTTGTATCTGCATATACAAAATAGTTAGGATAGATATACAGCTACTGTCTCTTAATCAATGAGAAGAAAGATTTGTACTAATAGTGTTTGGACAGGATATCATGTCTGCATCACGTGCTATGAATAATCACTATGAAGACAACAACAATGTACAATGTATTATTATTATTATCATTATTATTATGTTTTTTGCAGAACCGGGGATTGAACTCAGGCCCTTGTGCTTGTCAGGCAAGTGCTTATTCTAAAAAGCCATGTCCCTGGCCCCTGCAATGTATTAACTATTGAAATTGTCCTACTAATCAGTTTTAAAAAATTGCTATTTGTTTCTCAATAGAATTAATAAGGATAATGTTTTTTAAAAAAGGAAGGCAGGCAGCTCCAGGACCAACCTCTTCCCTCCACAGAGTCTTCCTCAGCTCAGGGTGAGGCGGGAACCCTGCTCAAGCCCCCCTCACCCCTCGCCCCTCTTCTCCACCACTCTACACCATGGGAGGCTGGAAGCAAGGCACAGCAAGGCACCCCCTAGGCCTTCGGCTTCTGGCTGGGTGTCACCATTGAGGAAACTGAGGCAGGGACCAACAAATGCAAGGCGGTTCTCGCTCCTGCCTGCAGCTTCTCCCTGGGCTCGAGTCTGGACTGCCACTGGCCGTGCTGCCCAGGACGCTTGCTGGCTCCCCCCCACAGCCTCCCCCTGTCGCCTCCCTGCCCTAGCCCTCTCCTCCTGGGGACGTGGCCATCTCTTCTTGCAGTCTGGTGGCTGCAAAGCCTTTCGCAGGTGACTTGCTATCTTTGGAACAAAGCCCAGCTGCAAAGGGCTTGAGCACTGACCCACTGATCAAGCCTCCACCCCCGAGGCCACCAGTGGAGGGTTCCAGGGTCTCCCAGGCCAACAATGCTGACTGGCGTGAGCCGGGCCCCAGGCTGGACCGGATCACCCAGAGACGGTGGGGCCCCTCCGGGGCCAGCAGGTCCGGTGCTCTGGATCCCCTGGCCTCAGGTCACAATGCTCACCTTCCACCTGGACGCAGGCCTGCTGGCTGCAGCTCTGAGCTCAGCGGGAGGAGGGCTGGCATGTTCCACAAGGGAAACCTTGTGTGGGCTTCGGTGTGGGTGTGTCGGAGGCTGCGTGTGGGTCTCGCGCGTTTCATGCAGGAGGCTCTAGTGAGGCCTGACACGTGGCTGTGATGGAAGCTGCACGGGGCCCTCTCTGAGGAAGGCTGCTTGTGCGCCTGGCATTGCTGGGGGGACCTGCTTGGGCGTGGAGTGTGCCGTGTAGGAGGTGCACCTTAGAAGTCAGCCGAATAACTGGCACGGTTTTCGGTTTTGGGGAATGATGCAATATGGGACACGTTTTGTAGAATTAGGTTATAATGAATCACCTGAAGGATCCTATGCCAAGAGTGCAGGAAATCTGTCCACACCCTAGGGACCAAAGGTGCCTGCTGAGGCCCTGGATCCTGATAGCCTGCACTAGTGCAGCGGAGGCCTGGAGCCCATCGCAGTGCCTCCCACGAGGCCTGGAGCCCACAGCTAGGTCTCATGCAGGCCTCCTTCATGGATCTGTGCTGGGAAGGCCACAGGTCAGTGGTGGCAGCTAGAAAGTCCATAACAATGGGGTGAAGGACCTGTGCCAGCAGGCTGAGGTCTGCATGAAGCCAGGAAGGGACGCTCAAGGTAAGCACCAGAGTTCCCCCAAGGTACCACAGCCATCCTGAGCAATAGTGAGGTTCAAGCTCCTCCAGCAGGAGGGGCCTCCGGTGTGTTTCTGAGGGAAGCTCCACATGGGGCCCGGTATGTTCTGTGGGGGAGCCTATATTGGGCCCTGCAGGCTCTTTGCAGGAGAGTGACTTCACCATGGCAGTGAGGCCTCAGGCCCGGCCTCTGTCTTTGTCACTTGTCCATCCCTAGGTTAGACACCCAACACCTACAACCTGAAGACAGCATACATCCGGCTCAGGATTCTGTGGGTCAGTCCATGGCTCACTCACTGGCTCTGAGGCAGTGGGAGAGGGACTGGGGGATGAGTCTGTAGTTAATCCTGTGACTTCCTGTTAGGTAAGTGGGATAGGCGACTTCTCTCCTGGGTCGTAGCTCCCCACATAGAGTGAGGACAGAGTTGTGTCCCGTGGGTCAGGTGTGTCCCATCTGAACCAGGGCCCTGGCTCATTCCCTGCCACACACCTCTCAGTCCACCTGATCAGCCGTATCCTCTGGGGTGCTGATAGCCCCTTACGATGCAGGGCACACAGCGGTCTTGCCCATGGGTGCAGTAAAGACATAGTTGTGCAGAGGAGACCCTGCGCAGGGTCCCAGCAAGCTCAGCTTCTGCCATCTCGGTGCAGGGAGGCAGTCCGTCCCCAAGGGGAGGAGCGCTGAGGCTGCCGCTGTGACAGGGCCCAGAGGACCTTGCAGGGCGGCCCCATCCCCTCTTGCTGTTTCCTCCAGGTGGATCCTTCTCGCCTGTACCCCGTCACTTTCCTGGCAGGTCTCACGGATGGGTGAGACCTGTCAGAGGGGCAAAATAGCACCCGTCCCTAGCTCACTGGCCCCCAGAACCTTGGTCTCGTCTGCTGGAAATTAACTGTGTTGGACAATGACCACAGTCTGATTTTACTCCTGGAGCAGACCCTCGCAGGATTGTAAACTTTTCTCAGATTCAAGCTTTCCTGGATGGAGGTGACCCCATCCTTTGCTTTTGTAAAATCTTGCTGTGCCTTATGGTTTGGATACACAAGCACGTTCTCAACCTAAGGCCGCTATGCCCCAGGGATCCCAGATTACAAGGCTCTTTGCAATCATAAGGTATCAGCAGCAAGAGCACACTGCGGGGTAGATTCTGGGGATGTGACAAAGAAAAGCGGGAGAATCTGGACCCAGGCGGCTCCTCCTGCCATGAGAGCAGCAGGCCAACCGCTCTGGCAAGAAAGCCTTGGGACGGCGGGCCTTGGCACCATCTGACAGCACCACAGAGTGGGGGCCACCCAGAGGTGGTCATACCCTCCTCCCAAGCAATGAAGCGCTGGCACTGGCTCTGTGACAGCCTCTTGTCCCCAGCAACAGCAGAGCAGACCCGGACATGGACCTGGGGCTCCAGCCACCCTTTTCCTGCTGGGGATAAGAAGATGCCACCTTCCCCATGGAAGAGACAAAGGGCAAGTGGAAGTGGCGTGCAGCAGGGGCCGGCCCGAGTGCTCCAGCTGTGCTTCTGTGTGGTTACAGCTCCATGCCCTTCCTGCGGATGGGCTCTGGCCTGCAGCGAGGCCTACAGAAAACCAGCTGCAGTGTCCCACCCATGCCAGGTCACAGCATGAGGAGTCTGATGGGCATAAAAGAGCGTCCTCAAGACTGCGGTAAGCCAGGCTCCCTGCTCGGGGGTGGGAAGGGCTGAGTTCTGCTGTGAGGGAGAAGTCACTCGCCCAGCCAGCGGTTGGAGCTCGGCACCAGCCTGATGCTGCCTGCTTGCCCAAGGCCACCACCGCACACAGCCTCTAGCATACACTGGCCGGAAATCCCCACATGGCAGCATGATTTCCATTCCTGTCATTATTTTTTTGAGACAGAGTCTTCCAATCTATCCTAGAACTCCCTATGAAGCCCAGGCTAGCCTCCCACAAGCAGTCCTCCTGCCCTTGCCTCCTGAGCCCAAAGGGATGGTTGGTTTGTTTTGGGTACCGAAATAGAACTCAGGGCCTCATGCTTGCCAGGCTCATGTCCCTAAGCTATATCCCCTGATAAAAGGATGTTTTGAGTCAGTGTGTGTGTTGTTGGAGTATGACTTCTAGGAGAGGGCTTAAATTGGCCACAAGTCCCTTCTGTGGCTGGAGGGAGATGGCAGGGAGGAGCTGCTCCTCTCCTAGATGCCTGCTGTGCACAGCCCTACAAGAAGCTCTTTGTCTGTCCGAGGCCTCAGGAGAAGAGGCTGAGCCTAAGGCTCCGAGGCAGGTGGGTGGGGGCTCCCCACCAAGGAAAAGCTGCGCAGTGTTCCGAGGGACCTGGCCGTGCGGGGCGGGCAGCATCCCACGTCAGGACTGCAGGAGCTGGAGGGTGGTGGAGAGGAGTCTGGGGAGGAGTCTGGGGAGGAGTCTGGGGAGGAGTCTGGGGAGGAGTCTGGGGAGGAGTCTGGGGAGGAGTCTGGGGAGAAGTCTGGCAGCTGACTTGGGAAGGAATCTGTCTTACGGCTTTGGGTACTCATAGAACAAACCTGGAGTACCCAAAGAGACCCTGGAAGCAGTGGGGCAGTGGCAGACAGCTGGCTGTTTTCCCCTTCCCTGGATGTCAGGGACTGCTACCCTTTGAGTCAGGGTAGTTTCTGGGATGGTGGCACCTGGCTACACCAGTGGGTTCCACGCCCATGCCAAGAGAATGCCACCAGGGACTCCAGGTAGCGGCGGCTGACAGGTGCTTGCTTTATGCACAGAGCAGGCTTGCTGTCCTTGTGTTGGTGTGGTCCTTAGCCCTGGTGGTGGCAGCTCAGGATGGAGGATGGCTTTCTTGTCCTGTAGGAGAAGCAGATTCATGAAGGCCAAGCTGACTCCTGAACTCTGCGCACATCTGAGAGCTGGGCATGGGGTCTGCCTCTGGCTGGCCTGGTTCTCACTCCTCAGTGCCTGATCAGGGTCAGGATACTTGATTGGCTCTGATCTGTACGTAGTCAGGGACTCCAACATGTGAGCCTGGGGCTCCTGCAAGCCCTCACACTCACAAGGCCATTGAGAAGTGCTGGGTCCCCAGGAACCCAGGTGGGAGTTGAAGTGTGGTGTGTTGGTCCTCCGTGTGGGGATGTGCTGGCTCTGGGAGGAACTCAGCCTCCCTCCTGACAGCACCCCAAGGCCCCAGGTCCCTGTGGGAAAAGAGGCTCAAGGAGCCCCAGACTCTTCTCAAGGAGCAAGGCAACGGTGTGGGGATGCCTCTGTGCACAGAGGCATGAGGGGAGGAAAATGTGATGGACGCTGGGGGCCTTGAGATGTTGCAGTCCTCCACTGAGGAGCCTGGGAGAGGAGGCAGGCCCTGCCCGTGCCTGCAGCCCCAGAACCCTCAGGCAGGCGAGGGGAGCTCCTGAGCTCTGTGCCATCTGGTCCTGCAGCCCCCCAGCTGCCCACGGACAGGAAACACCTGTGCCAGGTCATCCCTGGGGGCCACAGCTTCAGAGGAAACCAGCCCAACAGCTGGGTGGCATCGATCTTGTACAGGGCAGGAGACCAGGGAAGAAAGGGGTCTGGACCTGCATGACCTTCCTTCAGCAGAGGCGGGGCACCAAGTCCTGGTCCTTGGGGTCTCCCCTGCTGTTCTTATGTGTGGCCTGCAGAGGGGTCAGAACAGTCCAGTGCCACGTCCGCCCTAGGCTGACCCTATCGCGCCCCTTCTGACCCCAGCCTGGGCAAGCTGGCCTAGCCTCCCAGTCGGCACCCCAAGTCCTTAGCAGCAGAGCCCGCACGAAGTATGGCCTGCTCAAAATACATGGTAATGTTTGAATTTCTAAACTGTTTATGATAGTGAAGGCAGCATTGCCGGCAGGCCCCCTCCCGATGTCCCCTCACCTCCAGCATGCTGGTCCCACCATTCTCGCTGCTTTCTGCAGAAGCTCTGGGGCCTCCTCCTTGAGGGTCTTCACGTGGCGCGATGAAGAACTCAGCAGCTGGTGTTGCGGAGAGCGGGGCCCAGAAAGGCGGCTGCTGAAGGCGCGATGCTGTGCCCCCAGCTGCTTCACCGGATCTGGCCCTGGGAGACTTCCGGTCCTCCCCAAAGTCAAAATGACCACAAAAAGGAACATTCCAAATCGATTCTGGACATCAAGGTAGCGAGAACAATGTGGCTAAAGACCCCCATGAAAGAGGACTCCAGAGCCGCTGCAGAAAGGGGCCAGGATGATGGAATCAGTGTGAGTGAAGGGACGGGGCTCTGATGGGGGGTCAAGGAGATGTCGCTGTTATTGCAATACATTAAAAAAAATTCACCATATTTAAAAAAAAAATCACACTTTATATACTTATATTCCCATCAAGATGTAAAACTCCTCAGCCAAGTCTCTCTTCGTTTGACTAGACCTGGCCAGGAGAAGGTCACAGCCTCCCAGAGAGGTCCCAACAGCCTCCTCTCCACCTCGGGCTAAATGTCCTTGGTGTTATTTCACTCAGAGAAATGTTTTTGTTTTAATTTAATGTCATTGAGTCATTAAAAAACCCTAAGTTGTCCCCTGTGTCATCTTCTTTTTTGCTCTCTTGCCATGCAAGGCAGCCCTGTCTCTGAGTGTAAGAGGTCTCTGTGCCCCACCTACCAGGTGAGCAAAATGAGTTTGGTCTGAGCCAGTAGGCTAAACTTCACAGAAAGAAAGAAGAAAGAAGGAAGGAAAGGGCAGAGAAAAGGGAGAGAAAGAGAAATGGAGAGATAGAGGAAGAAAAGGTAGGGAAGAAGGAGGGAAGGAAAGAAGAAAGGGAGGGAGGGGGAAAGAAAGAAAGAAAGAGCAAAAGATGACCTGGTAGGCAAACTGCCACAGCCCAACCCAACCACCTTCCCCCCTGTGAGTCCACCAAGGCCTCAAGGGCAAGGCTGAAGGGCTAGGGCTCTGCTGTCCCACCCACCTCCCCAGCAAGGCTGTGGAGAGAGATCCCTAGGGTCCCTGCCCCATCCCCTGTCTCTGGTCCAGGGCCGGAGCACTCCCAGTTTCCAGGCCCTCTCTGCTCCACATCTCAGCTGGTCCCCAAATGGTTCCAAAGGTGTCATCAGACCCAGGAGAAGGAAACGGCCCCTCTATCCCTGCCAGTCCCAGGCAGGCCCAGCTACTTCCTAGACTCTGTGCCAGGGAACCCTGCTTTGGAAGGGAGCTTTGGCTCAGGATACCTTGCCTCTCCATCCAGAACACAGTTTCAGAGTGGGGGAGAAAGAACACCCCTGTAGCCCTTCCTCTAGGCAGCGGTTCCTGGAGCCCACACCTGCTGCTGGGGTCCCTGTCTGCACTCACCAGGCACAGCACCGTTTGGAACCTTCGTGTCACCCACAAGATGACCTATAGGCTGAAGGCTGCAGAATAATCCAGCAGCCCAGAGGGAGCTCCAGTCTCTGCATCCTGAGAGTGGGGTGCCCTGGGGACTGGGCCCCCCAGATGTCCCTGGGCTGGTGAGTAGCAGGCGTGGGCACTCACTGTGAGGCCAGAGCCCAGAGCTGGGTGCCCCTGTCCTCTAGGGCTGCAAGCAGGCCCACAAAAGTGCCAGGACACTTTACCCTTGCACACCCAGCCAGAGAATTGGGAGCAGTCTGGGTGCTCAAGGTGGGCACCGAGTCTGAGGGATTTGGAGGTCATGAGCCCCAGAGCTTGTGGGGCTGTGTGAGGCTCAGCCAGCAAGCCCTCGGGGACAGGGACCCCAAGGGGTATGGTGATGACCCAGGCTTCCGGCCTCCTCTCCCCAATGGGCATCGCACTACTGTACACCAGTCTTTGCCCGATCCCTTTGGAGGGACAGAAGATGGAAGTTGGCTTTTGTCTGACCCGGTCAGACACAGCCGTTTTTGTGGGATAAAGGCTTAACGCTCCATGAACACGCAGAGAAAGCGCTGCGCTGGCCCTCTGACAATCCCATTGTCTCGGGCCTGAGCCGGGCGATTTGGTCTGAAAGCACCAAGTTCATGACATTTCAAAGAGAAATGATACCGGGAGGGGGGTGAGGAGGGGATCCAGGGGTGTGCAGGAGAAACAAAATCCCAAAATACAAAGATAGCAATATTTGACTCCCTCCCACCGTGCCCCATAATCCTCCCCACAAATCCCCCCTTCCAGCCCTGTCGAGAAGGGGGCCGGTGCAGAGCCAGCGGGCCTCACCAGGGGCTGCGGTTTGGAAGGTGAAGGTGAGCAAGGTACCCAAACAAACCGGGAAGCAGCCCTGGAGCAGCTCCTCGGCCATCGGCAGCCAGCTCCCTCCCCGCAGCTGCCCTGCAAGATAAGAATTTGCCAGGAGGACTGCGGGTGCCAAAATGGTTTATTTTTAAAAGCTGGGGTGTTATTGTTTTCTTCCACTTTTACCGTTATTACCATGCCCTTTAAGAAAGCAGACCTGGCGTTTCAGGCCAGGGAGCAAAGGAGCCTCCGTTTTCGGCATGTCGTTTGTGTAATGTACCTCTGCAAAAGCAAATAATTCGGCAGAGAAAGCGGCGTCGCCAGGAAATTGAATGTGTTTTGTCTCCAGCGAAGTTTCCCTTGAGTGATTTCGTTTGCTTTCTGTCTCGAGGCTGAGCGGTCTCTGCACTCGGACCTCGGGACCTCCGGAGTCTGGGCCTGAAGTGGGGGGCAGTCTGCAGGACCCTCTCCCCTCCCGGTGGCCAGGGAGCTCCTCACACAACAACCGGCCAGGTAACCTGTCCTCCCGAAGAACAAAACGTGGCCTTGCAGGATCACCCTAATGCAAGGAGCAAATAGGATTAGGCCAGAGTATCAGCAAGGTAAGTCGGATTACCAGCCAGGCTCAGTGCGTCTTGGTTTTCTTCTGCAATTTTTAATTGCAGAGGCCTACGTTTCCCTTCCCTGGTTTTATTTAAAGAAGCGCTTGTTTGTACCCAAGAGGTAGATGAAACACGATAAGACTCTGGGCGGAATTGGAAATGTATAACCTTGCAAAATGACATTCAGCTCTGTAAAGGGTGACACGCACGGGTAGATAAAGGGAGAGCCGGAGCCGCCGGCCTTTGTTAACGCTTCTTGCCCCCTGGCGTCGCTTTGATGGAAGGACACCCCACTTGCCTGCTGAGGCGTCTGCCAGCTCCTGCCTTCCCACAGGCAGCCGCGGGGATGACTACAAATCGATTTGCTCTTTAAACATCCCGGCAAACTTTAGTGTTTAAAAACTTATGAACAGGGATCACAGATCATCAAGCCACAGGAGGAAAAGCTGGCGGAAATCTGCTGTGTGTATTATTCCAGAAATACGCATTCTGTTTTGCCACATGCAAATGGAATCTATTGGTTAGTCAGGCTGCTCTTGTGGGTCACAAATTAACACCATTTCTTTCAGGGGAGGCGAGAGAGAATTCATAATTGTTAAAGTTTGCAGATCACTTAGCAATTAACTTTGGGGGCAGAGGGCTGGGGCTCCCTGGGTAACCAAGGACGGTGCAGGAACCATTTGGAAGTTATTGAGTCTAACTGTCTGTGGCATCACACAAGACGCTTTCCGGGCTGAGCTGCAGACAGAAAGCCAGAGGGGACGGAAGGCAATCCAGATGGTTTTGCTGTTCTGGCTGAGAGGGAATCGTGGGCTTGCAGAAACAGGAGCCACAGGAAAGGAGAGCTGCATCTGATCAAAGTGTCCCCCGTGGGGACTGCTGAGAAAGGGCGGTGGGGAGTTTGGCTTCTCACACTGCACACAGGGAGGTGTCACTCGATCTAAGGGGAGACAGTTGTCCCCAAAAGGACCTTCCAGATCTGACTTCTGGGTTGCAGTAGCCGCAGTGGGGCTGGAGAGCTTTTGCCAAACCACACTCTCTCATCCTGCTGCAGAAGTCGGGCCACCCCAAGGTGGTCTCTGCCCACCCTGCTTCACTTTGGTCCAGGGCTTCCTGGGAAGAAGCTGCAGGGTTCCTGGGTGCAGAATTTCCATAGCTCTCTCTGGGTGATGCCTTTAGGTAAACTAGAGAAGCCCATAATTCCATTTTGATTAATCTGGTAAAACGAAAGCCAGCGTTTTGTTTATCTTTCAAATTTCTTCTTCTTTTCTATATTTAACATAGACGTGCATGGGTATCAGAAGTAATGAACTTTCACAAAGGCAAATCTTGCTGATTCTCTGTTTTAATGACTTGGTTTGTGAGTTCATGCTTGAGTGCTCTTTAAAACTAATCAATAATCTAGTTCACTGCTAAGGCTGCAGAACTCATGGGGCTGTGATTCTCTCGGAAGTGCGGCAAGACTCAGGACATTCCTGGCCTAAACTCTTTTCTGGGAACTTCGTATACATCTGTTTAACAGTTACCTGCTTTCATTAGACTCTGGGAGCTACAAAGTCCTGCCTCGTGTGCCTGGTCCTCCTACCATGTTTAAGATACAAGAGCCACCTGGAGTCTCCGGTCTGTCCTGAGGGTCCCGGTTTCCCAGCTGTGCACATCTGTGCCTGAGTGTCGGAAAGAGGGCAAGAGGGCTGGCACATCTAGGTCCGCACACCTCTACTAAGCTTCTCTGGCTTATTTTCTTGAACCCTGACCACTCCAGAGAGAAGCGAGCCTCACCCTAGACTGGAGAACACATGAAAAATCCCAGGAAAGCAAAAGAATGGCTGCCAGCCGCCAGCATCGCCCCTCACGTGGGCCTGGCCTGCCCAGGCACCTTGGCAGCCAGCAGGTGCAGAGACAGAGGGGTCCCGTTGTGCTGTTTCTACTCCTGGCAGAGCTCAGAGGTTAGGCAAAGGTGAGTCAGCCTGCAAGGCCAAGAAGAGCTCTGGAAGTGTAGAGGAGAACTGGACCAGAAGCCATTCTCTTCTACACCTGCACTGGGGAGAGTGAGGGAGAAGGAGAAAGGAGTGCTATTTTATTTTGCAAATCCTGGCCAAGCTAGAGATACCCCTGAGCCCACCTTTCCTGCCCTTCCCTTATGGGGCTTTGCAGATAAACAGCCACAAAGGCAGAGGCCAGGATGCCCGGATGCTCTGGCTGTGTCTGCGTGGGCTGGGGCGCCGGCACCCTCCGTGCTGAGGCCTGAGCTACAACGACTGGCTGGACCAGGGCCTGGATCAGGAGCCTGTGATGGGCTGCTGCGGGCACAGGGTGTGCCCGTCTGCCTGGGGGCTGGAGTGTCAGGGGCCCAGCCAGCCCAGCCCACGAAGTCGTGGGCCACCTAGCTCCTGTGGCCTTCGAGTAGAGTAGGCCTGAGCGAGTGCCTGGTCCTGCACGGGCTTTTGCAGACGGCTTCTTGCTGGGGAGAGGAGTTTTGGCAATGTGAACTGCGCTGTTGCTGTGCAGGGGGAATCGTTGGAGGTACTGGGCAAGCATTCAGCCTGGGGCCAAGGAGCCCAAAGAGCAGACTTTGGGGAAACCCAGCCTCCTCTGCCCTGAGACAAGAAGGACATCAGGCCAGGTCTGGGGGGCAGCAGCCTGGCTCCCATGTTAAAAATCTTGATTGTAGTGTAATAGGGTGGGTGGATGCCCACAAGCACCTTGGCAGCCCGGTGAGCTGTGAGATTCTAGCTGCCAGGCCTGTGTGGGGGACATGAGATAAAACCCTGCTCAGCCACTGAGCCCTCTACCAGGTGGGCCTGAGGAGAACGGGGCAGTAGGAAGCGTCCGCATCCACTGTTGGGGGGAGACATGGATCCCGAGTCCATTGCCAATAATCCGCTGTGAGAGCAGGGTTGGAAGAGAACAAAGCAAAAATTGTGCCTATGTTCGCAGGTCTATGTATTTGAGTGGTATTTCTCCTCTTGAAATGTAGCTTTATTAGCCGCCCCAGAGCCCTCCCTGAGCGGAGCCTGAAAGGAGCTCCGCCCTGTCAGCTTCCTACCTTGGCTTCACTCCTGTGCATTTTGTTTACCCTCCAGTTTATTCAAACTTAGTTTTGAACCACAAGAAGGAAGCTTTATTTGGCTAGGAAAGATTGTGTTTAATTCATTGAGTATGCATTGTAAAAGTTTTGCAGTCACTGCCCACCCGAAATCCAAATTGAGAGGTTAAATATTTGTTTTTAATTTTCTAGCTCTAAAATGTTAACTGCCAGAACGCTTCTTTCTGCTTGAACGTGCGTGTAGAAATGGGGTGGATGTGAGAACCTGCCGGAAAACATCTCCTTTCTGACCCCACACACTGTTTGAAAACTTCAGTTGCAGGAGAAATTTTGATTTGTATAAACAAAAAGCAGAGGTGGCCTATGAGTGTTTTGAGGCTTAGAGGAGCAGGAAAATAACAGCGTGTATATTCCAGTGGCCTGAGTGAGGGTGAATTTGGGTAAAAGAATGTGCTTTGTGCGAAACTGTAAAAGGACTTGCTTTCCAGAAAATACTGACACCAAGAGCCCCAGCGTGGCTGTCCGTCCTGAAGACTTTTGAAAATTTGTGAAGGACTTGAACTATAATTTGTCAACTGCTTTACTTTGGTGGAATTTCGCGTTGACCAAAGCGCAAACTGCCCTGCCCTTCTCTGACTGCAGCTAAATGATGAGAATAGAAATGCAAATCACCTGGCCCACACCCGGCATTCTGTTAGAAAGGAAGCTGGAGAACACGGTTCTTTCTCTGTAAGGGGGTATTTTGGGGTGAATCAAATTACAAACCATTTAAAATACCCTGCTCCAACTGAGGGTGCGAATGAACTCCCAACCAGGAAGTGGGAGGCGACCCGCCCTGAAGAATCGGGTACCAGCAACCTTCAGATCGGCTTTCACAGGGAGCGAGCTTTTGTGGAGTAGATGCTTCTAGAATCGAGGCGATGAGAAACCCAGAACAACCCGACGGCCAAGTGCCTTTATGTGTCAACCCCTAGGTCCTTCTTCTCTACACTTTATCTTCGCATATTCAAAAGAAGCAGAAGATGCGGCTTGGGGATAGGGGTGTGTGGGGCTGGCAGCACAGACAGGAGGGCTTCTGCTCCCCACTGGCTTCCTGGAGGATTCGCAGCAGGGACTCTTGTCCCCCCACTTAGCTTTAACTCTGGATATAAGCACCTTTAAGAAAATGCTCGGTTGGCTGGGTAGACTGAGGTGGGCGCCCCCCAGGGCTCTGGACCGCACGACCCAGCAGCCCGGGCAAGCAGACAACACAGCTTCTGCGGGTCCAATGCCACCACTCGGGGGTTCCTGGCAGCCGTGTAACCCACTTCTCCCTCCTCTTCCTAAGGGAATGGGGGACAAAGGCATAAAGAGCCACAGCTATCTAGGTCCTGGGGACCCAGAGATTTCCAGAACTGGTCATTTCTTTTCAGCTCAGGGGTTTATAAAGGCCACCAGCTGTCATTCAACAGTGTAATCTTCAGCCAATATCATTTTAAATCGAAGAGGAAAAACTTTCTGGGGTGTTCTCCTTATTCGCCCTGCCTGACCCAGCTGCGGGACCACCTTAGGACGGCAGCCTGCCCCGCAGGGAGGGCTGGCTTGTCTTCTTTCTAGACACTGCGTTTGGGATCCGTTTGCATCTCCGCCTCGGAGCGTCACCGTCCAGACCTAGTAAGCTGCGCGCACCAAGCCTTGCCCCGCGGGTCCCGGCTGGTCGCGCGAATATCCTTTGTAAGATTTTCTAGACCAAACCCAGCGGAGAAAACGCGCAGCGATCTTGCCACCGTTAGCTCTCCACCCGCTACCACCGCCTTAGCAACAAGGGCCGTGTCTTTTTAAAAATATTCCTCCCGCCCGACGCTGCGATTCCCCACTTGGACGTGGGCTTCGGCCGAGCCCCGTGGCCGTTCGCACGCACGTGGCCCTGGGGCGTGGCCCATGGCGCGTGCTCGGGACGCAGCTCCGCGGCTGCCTCCAGCGTTGGGAGCCGGCTGAGGGTGGAGGGTCGCCGGGAAGAAGAGGACAATTAGGGTTCGTCGGGGTGCCTGATCTTTTCCACCGTCCCCGAGTGACCTTTTGGAGGCCGTGGCGGCGGGAGGGCGAACCGAATCGATCAGGTCTCCAGCGGCCCCGCGGCCCGCGCTCGGCGGTGCCAAATGAGCATTAGTGGACGCTATTGATCGAGCGCGCTCGCGGCCTCTCCCCATTCACACGCCCTGGCGTAATGAATTCGTCCATTTAAAAACATTACAAGGAATATTGGAGATTGACTGCCAGAGGAAGTGACACTTGACCCCCGCATCCTGCGCCCCGGAGGAGCAGACACAGCCTTTCAAAATAGCAGTCCTCGAGCCGCGCAGTGCCGCGCGTTGGCTACGAGGGCCTCTGCAGGGCCCCTTGCCCGCCCTCCTGGCCTCGCGCACCGCGTTCTCCGCAGCACGCTTTCCTGCATGCGCATTTCTATCACACTCGCTGGGACCGCACCGAGCAGGCTCCGGGGATAGCTCGAGTCGGCGGAGCCGCGCGCCCCGCCGCCGCTCCCCGCACGCGCATGGCACGGGAACCCGCTCCCGGGAGCCCGCGCGGGTCGCGGAGAATCCCCACCCGCGGTCTCCTGGGCTTCCCGCAGAGGCTGGGATGCCCGCGCCTCTGCTACAGCCTAGGAGGCTGGGAAGCCACGCCGCGCAGCCTGGCCCCACCCGGGGTGCTGGGAGTGGGCTGAATGGTCGTCGTGACCCTACTTGGCGTTTGAGAGGGAAGAAAGAGCGGAGGGAAGAGGGGACCGGCTGGCGTCCCCCCATCCCCGCCCCCCACCCAGGCCGGAGGCCAGGCTCAGAAGGCCCGGAAGTGTCGCCTTCTGCCTGGCGCGGAATCCGGGCCCCGGGAGCTTCACAAACGCGACCAGGGGCCCGAAGTTGGCCTTTAAACTCGAAGTCGGGGTGGGCTGGGCGGCCAAAGAACCTCAGGGCCTGCGGACCAACGAGGTTTCGTTGGGGTCCCCAGGCCGCCAGGCCAGGAAGCCCGACGCCTCCTTTTGTCTTGGCCTGCAGCTGTAATCTAACATAAAATGCCTATTAGAACCACGGCTGCTGAGACATGAGTTTCTCCTTGTTTGGCCACCAACTAACAGGATTAGTCAACAAGAGCGAGATTTCAAATTAACCATAAAAATTACAAATTACAATTCATTTAGCTGCCCATTTACTACATTAAAAAATAAACAAATGAATCTATATTCGGAGGGGAAGCTAAGCAGTGGACCCTGGCACTGGGAGTCCCTGTGAGCGCGCACCCGAGAGTGCGCGGCCCCACCCCATCCCAAGGCAGAAAGAGGCTGCGAGGGCAAGCGGACCGGAGGGCTGCGAGGCAAGAGTCCCGGAAGGGCTCATGGAGAGAGGCTCTGGCTCCTAACACAATTCTGCCAGAAGACTGAAGGAAACTGGCAAGGCTGTGCAGGGAAGGGCGGGCCCTGGCTGGGGGCCTGGAGCGCGAACGGGGCGGCTGGAGGCTTCCCTGGTGCGTTTGGAACTCGACCCAACGTTAGACCATTTGCAGGGCACTCCTTGCCTTTTATGGGAACAGGCCTGCCCAGGGTGGGAACAGGCCTTGCATGTACAACACAGCGGACAGGACAGACGGAGGCCTTGGCACTGGCGTCTTTTGCGCTTGCAGTGGAGTTGCAGTCTTTCCCGTGTGTGGAAGCCCAGAAACCTCAACACAGACTCAGCTGGGGAGCTGATGTCTGGGGAGGTGAAAGGGTGCTTGGGGCTGACTGAGAGTAAAGCCCCTGATGCCAGGGGGCGCCATGGGCAGGTGTTCCTGAACCTTACTCTTGTAGGGCAGAAGGGCCCATACCTAAACACTGGGCTGGTTAGTTTGCTTGGCTTTAGCCCTTGGGATTTCATCCCCGGAGTTCATCCCAGTTGGAACCAAGAGATGGGATTGCCCCAGGTGCAGACTGGATGGCAGGGCCCTGGCTGGGAGCCTCAGCCTTGCCCCCAGCCCCCAGGGCTGGGGCGCCCTCCAGCTTCTCACCTCAGGAGAAATGATCCCTTGGGGGGGCCTCCCTTTATGAAGTGAGGGGGGGCACCTGGAGCGGGGTGCAGTGGGAGTCCATGCACCCCATTCTGGCCTGTGCCACCCTAGTGGGAAGAAGCACAGAGCTCCGCCGGGTGCTTCTTCCCGATGCACATCCACCTTCCTGAGTCTCTGCCAAGCCCAGAGCAGGACTGGCCTTCGCCCTACCCAAGTATCAGCTGGGGGGCAGTGGGCACTCAGGGAACCCAGGGAGACCGGAGCCCAGCCAGCCTAGTGGGTGTGAGTGTGGGTGAGGAGGAGCTTGCTCCTGGCCACTGGAGAGACTGCTGAGGAAAACGCCCCACCACAGCGCATGGAGAATGAAGGCCAGACACAGAGGTGAGCCCACACCCCTCGGCACCTACATGTGGTGCTGGCCCACTGGACCCTGCTCCATCCTGCCTGGAGACCACTGGAGCTTGCTGTGTGCCCTGCCCTCAGCTTATAGTCTTGGAATATGAAGATAATTCAGAAGGGGTGAGAGGACCCCAGAAGCGCAAACACCTGTAGTGCAGGGCGCTGCTGGGGGTGGTCAGGCGGTCGCTCGCTCTGTCACTGTCTTCATCCCTGTTTGACCCCTTTCGCCTCCACATAGGCGCAGGGGCTCATCCCTCAGAGCCACATAGGACTTGGTGGGTCATGGAACTAAAGGATAAAGGATATGAGCCATGGGAGGGAGCACGCAGCTTCCTGGGGTCAGGAGTCAGCAGGCACTTATTACCCAGTGGCTGTGGGCTGCCTTGGGGTGCACTGGGGCTGTGAGGGGTCTTGCCCTGGCCTGGCAGCCCTGTCCTGCCAAGGAGGCTGCCTTCCTGCAAGACTTCAAATGGAGACTCTACCAGTACTGGGCTCTAGGTTCTAACCAGTAAGAACTAGGACCATGGTTTGCTGCTACCCAGTCCTGTGAGCAGCTGGCAGTAGCTCTTGTGTCCTTGACTCTGGACCCTCGCCCAGAGGTGGGCTGGGGAGGGGTCCTCGGTACTTTCCACGTGGCTGGGTGAGCTTCAGGGAGGACATGTTTGCAGACATGCCAGCTGAGTGGGTGTGGGGGCCTCCAGGAGAGGGATGGAGCTGTGGAGGGGCTCTGTGTAGACCGTGCAGGGTCATGTACCCACTGCTTGAGGCAGCAGTGTGACATCCACACTCTGCTCCCCAATGGGTCCCAGGATAATGTGGCTGCATGCAGCTGGCCCTGCCCATTCCTGGATCCATGGATCTGGCCAAGTACAAAAGGAAAAGAGCAACATCACGCTGTGTGGAGTATGCACACGCACAATGTTCATTTCTTGTTGTTTCGAAGCATCGCAGGACAGTGCCTGCTTGCATGGTATTTACAGAAGATCAGGCACTCTTGCAGAGTGCAGAGAGGCGCTGGTCTCTGTGTGCCCAGGCCCTTGCTAGCATGATGCCCTCTTGTGCCAGACTTGAGCAAGTGTGGATTTGGGTGTGCAATGGGGTCTTGGAGCCGGTAGACCCTGAGAGGGTCTACCCCTGTTATTCCTGTT
Organism: Ctenomys sociabilis; assembly: GCA_004027165.1. NCBI lineage: Eukaryota > Metazoa > Chordata > Mammalia > Rodentia > Ctenomyidae > Ctenomys > Ctenomys sociabilis. The sequence continues at coordinate 60,419 of PVKA01004547.1, forward strand.
CCCAGGGTGGACTGGCCACTCCTGTACCCCAAGCTTCTGTCCCCTGGCACCCAGGACTGCAGCTGGGAAGTGAGAACCCCTGGCCCAGGCTGTGGGCACTTCATCTATGGGTGAGAAAAGTTGAGTGGCACCAGGGTACAGAGTGGGCTCCCTGTGCCGGTGCCACTGAAGCTAGAATGAGACAGAGAAAGTGATGCTTTCTCAGGCCTGGCTCCATGCCAGGGGCCACCCAAATATGGCCCTAATGCCCTGGCCTGGCCTCCTCCTAAGGTTTTTATGTGGGGGTCTTTGTCCTTGGTGACTTGTGTGTCTCTGCCTGCTCTCTGGGCAGCCCTTGAGCCTCTCTGGGACTCTCTGACTTAAAGGCCTGTCCCCCCAATGCCTGCTCCTGAAAGCTTCACCTTTCTAGCTGGGTGGGGCCACCACTGCCCTGACCAACAGTACCAGATCTCAGGGAGGCGTGTGTGCCTCACACAGTGCCATGGATGCCAGGCGTGTGGGCATCGTGAAGCTATTTTGCTTCCTCCAAGGTGGGCAAGATAATGTGGGAGAGGCAGGCAGTGCTCAAGGCCTCTGGGGGGCCTTTGATACAGCCCCTGGGTGTCTGGGCATGACCCCCCCACTGCCTCTGAGGTTCTCCTACTCTGGCTCCACTGACCTTTTCTGGAGGGGAAATAAAATTCCAAACCACCACTATTCACTTCCTCTAGACTTGCAAAATTAAAGTTTAAATTAAAAAGGAAACACTCAGAAGGGGAAGGAGCCATGGGGTGGGGTGGGGTGGGCAGGGCGCCTTTGAAGTTTGGAGCCGGCTGGTGCCACTTTGCAGGTGGCAAATGGGTTTCCTTAGGCCAAAATCATAACAGGGTAGAGGGCCCGGGTGGCAGGAAGGTGGGCAGACATGGAGGCCTGCCCCAAATGAGCAGAACCACGAACATGCTGCCTGAGGGTCCTGGCTAGGAGCGAAGGCCACAGCAGGAAGAGGGGTGGCTGCTTTGGTCTGGGTGGGTCATGTGAACTCTTCCCGTCCAGAGTCCAGAGTGCTGGGGGCAGGGCCTTGTGGCACCATTTCAGTGTGACTTTGGCCAAATTTGCCCTCCCAGGCCTCTACCCACTTACAGCCAGCACAGGTCTGGAGCTGGCCACCAGGCATGGGCCCAGGGTCGCACAGGTTGGCACTCAGCCCATCTGGTCAGAAGAGGGCTATCAGAGGACGGGGCAGCAGTGTGCCGCCAAACCTGTGCGACCCTTGTTCTGCCCTGCATTGGGGATGCTGGCCCTACCTGCACCCTGTGCCACCGCCTGGAGCTCGGTGTCAGGTGGGGGCTCCCTGCACCCCAGGTCCTGAGCGATCCCCGGGTGGGGGCCAGCCTGGCTGTCTTCACAGTCCCGTGACCTGGGGCAGCTGGTTCTTGGAGCCCTGGGGGGGCGTCCCCAGCATGCACAGCTGTCACTGCTGGCTTGCGCGGGCACCGAGGGCTTGCTCACTTCTGACCACTCCTGCTTCGGGGACACCTATGCTTGGTACTGTGTCGCCCACTAAGACTCTGGCCCCTCCTGCCAATTCCTGGCTCCTTGCTGGGAGGGCTTCCCCCCTGGAGTCTCTGCCACACCCAGCGCAGCACTTCAAGCTAGCTGCTGAGATCTCAGGAGGTCACTGGCTGCCTGCAGCCTCTCCTTCCTCCTCGAGCTCACTTGTGATCTCTTGTCCACTTCTTTCTGGCGCAGACATTGAGTGGGCTTGAACTGCAGTGGTGTCCAGAGCCTGGAAACACAGATGGCAGAGATGAGCACCAGGACCAGGGGCAGGTGGCCGCATGCAGGTTAGGGTCCTTCTGCCAGCTGGGGCCTCTCCAGCTGGGGAGTCTAAGGAGCTGCAGTGAGCTAGACACATGCCACTTCACCTGACCCCCTTTCAGCTGTACAGAGACCACACTGAGGCTGGGGTCCTGTCTCCCTCTTCCATAGCATCTCATTGAGGACTGAGGCTCCCAACCTGGCCCTTCCAAGGGCCTCAGGGTGGACCCCAGACCCTGGAGCACAGAGGCCCTGGGTGATGCAGGCTGTGCTGGTCCTGGGTGCACAGCGTCCCCCAGTTCATGTCCTTCTTGGGCTTCAGTGAAGGGATTTTCTTGAGAATTACCATGGTGGCTTGCTGCGCTGAGCTGAGGTCATCTGGGTGTAGCACGTGTCCCCCAGACCACAGCTGTGTCCTTACAAGAGGAGGTGCCCAGGAATGAGGCATGTGACAGCAGAGGCAGGGGCCAAGTGAGTGCCTGCAGCTGGGAGCCAGCATGGCGGGCAGATCACAGCTCGGGCCCCGTGCCAGAGTGAAGGGGTTTCTGCTGTTTCCATGCCATCTGTGGGCCCATGCTGCTGGGCTGTAGGACACTGGCCCTGTGCTGGAGTGCACAGCTGTGTTAAGAGGCTCAGCCCGTGTGGGCTGTGGTGTCCTCCGCGGTCCTCAGCTCACTGCCTGGGAAGCTGAGGTGCAGCGGTGGGCAGCTCAGGCTGGCGTGGACGGTCCTGGTGGGGCCCTGCCGTGTGGGGGAGCTGACCAGGAGGGCCGAGGCAGCCAGGAAGAGGCTTCTGCATCTCCATCTTTCCCCGGGAAGTGCCATGCGCTTGAGCACACAAGCAGTGAACGGGAAGATGTGTTGGCTGCAGCACTCACCCGCGAGCATTGCTGACGCAGTGCCCTGGGCACAGGGACCAAGGTGTCCTCAGGCATCGCCAGGGCCCGAGGATGCGACACTGCTCACCATCTGCCTGCAGCACACTGCTGCACTGGCGACCTTGGAAGAGGGCACTCCGCTCCAGAATGTGCCGTTCCCCCTTCCAGAGCAGCAGGGTCCCACACATCTGTGGAATGTGTGCATGAAAAGAGCTGCTGTCCCCTGCATAGTGACAGCGCAGTCTGCAGTCAGGAGGGGCCTTGCATGCTCTGTGCTCATGCCGTCCCCATGGCCACTGGGGCTGGCAGGGCTGTGGCTGAAGTGACCAAGGAGGGGACAGGGTTGACTCCTCTCCTTCCCTCCTAGTCAAGGCCCCTTTCTCATCCTTCCTTTTTTCCTCTGAAGGCAAGGGCTGGGAACAAAGTGACATTTTCATGCCCCTCCTACATGCCCCTGCATGCCCCTTCATCCGCTGCAGATCCCATTTGGAGCAGAGAGACCCAGCTTCCTGGTCTGGAGTTCCAAGGGGCTTCCCCTCCCCATGGGCTGATTTGGCTCCCCGGGTTGATCCCACAAGGAGGGAGGTGCTGTGCAGAGGTGGGGGCAGCAACAGCAGTGAGGTCCCCTGGGGTCACCGTGCCCAGGACAGCATCCTAAAGGCTGCATCCCCTCTGATCTGGGATCTGGTGTTCCAGGGCTGGGCGGACAGGGTAGACCCTCTCACAGAGCTGAGAGAGGCCCTGCAGCAGTCAGCACTGCGCCCGGGGTGCAGTTTGTGGCCTGGGGATGGAGCGGTCTTTATCCACGGCCAGGTGGGCAGGTCCCCGGTGCCCTAGCCCTCCCTTTCCCCCTCCTTTCTGTCAGAATTTTCTTTTCCCTCCTGCTCAGGTATCTCATATTGATTGGCTCCTTTTTCCGCTTTTCGAAATTATCTTTCATAGGCAGGGTGGGGAAGCCCACGTATGCCGATGTGCAGTGACCGAGCCACCTGATGCAGCTTAAATTCTGTGGGTTCCGAAGGCTTTGTTTTTTTCCATTTGTGTATTTGGTACAGGACCTCACTATGCAGATCGTACTCATAGTGATCCCCTGGTTTTCAGCCTCCCAAGCGCTGGGACTACAGGCATGTGCCACCATATCCGGACTCTGTTGGCAGCTCAGCACACCCCAGGTGTGGGGGCGGCACAGCATTTGGGACTGGGAATCCAACCCTGGTCCCTGCTCTCGCCAGGCTGGGTGCTTTGTCCACTGAGCTGCCTCGCCGGCCCGCAGAACGCTTTGCTCATCCTGTTCCCACTGCCCAGGAGCTCACTTCTGAGCATGGCACCATCCCCATTTGCCTTGGGTCAATGCTGTGGGCCCTCGTTACAGACTCTCAAATGCCAAGAAGTTGGCTGCAAGCATCAGTTTGTGGAAACGCTCACTCATTCAGTGAGCACTGGCAGGTGACGCGGGTCCTGTTCCAGGGGAGGATGGACACTGGTGTACACGACCAAGGTGGTCCTGGGCCAGGCTTCCTCCCCAGCTGAGCAGGAGGTGAACACCAGCCCCGAGCTGCAGAGTGGAGAAGGCAGGGAGAGAGGAAACGAGAGGGGCTCCCCTTGCAGGGCGGGGCCAAGGGAGCTGCGTGGGGCCTCCCTGCTGTCTCCCGTGGCTGTCAGGGGTTGAGCTCAGCATCAGCTGGGCTGCAATGTGCCCTGCAGTTCTTTTGTTGCTGGAGCAGCCACCCCCACCCTCATCACTCATTCTGGCTGGAGGCGGTAACCTCACGCAGGTGGGCTCCCCCAGTGAAGGTGGTTCCCAGAGGTGCAGGCGGAAGGTCGCCCCCTCCAAGCTAGCCTGTAAGATGGTTCTCAGACTCGGCCTGGCCAGCCTGGTCTGCATGCCGGTTCCCTATACCAATCTCTCTCATCCTCTCCGCATAGGGAATGCGGTTGAGATCTAGAAGCTTCTCCAAAATCTCACCCGCTCAGAGGCAAGAGCGGTAGAGGGGACTGTGTCCCAGGGCACGGGGCGCGGCAGTGAGTTGATCCACTGAGATGCTCAGGCCGACCTGTAGCTGGGAAGTGGAGCCTGGAGGCAGTCACTGGGGGTCTGTCCCCAGAGCCTGTCTTCCTCTAACTTCCTCCACCAGCTCCTCCCTCGGGCTTCCCAGCCACCATGAAAGGAGCAGTGCTTCCTCTCCGATGTCCCTCTGCCATGGTGCTGGGAGCCCGCCCCCTAGGGACCGAGTCCTCTGAACCATGAGCCCAATCAGGCCGTCCTTCCTCTAGGTGGACAGGATTGGGTGCTTTGTCCCAGGGATAGGAAACTGGTTTGCGTATAGGTGCAGCTGCACAGACACACAGTGTGCGGCCTGATTCTCCGGGAGCCCGGCTCCCCAGAGTTTAGGAAACAGTCTTTACACCACACTGCGCCCTACTGGGTGTGCTACATCTCCACCAGCTGCGTAGGGTTCAGCTTCCCAGGAGCCAGAGCCAGAGCTGCCCCCACAGCTCACGCACCGGTGCTCTGATCTGTCCAGGGACTCTGGGGGCTGTGTGCGAAGCCCAGAGCCAGGAGGCTCCTCTGCAGAGCGCCAGGACTGGTTCTTTCCCTGGAGATACGCACCTGCCTCTGTGCTCACAGAACCTCACATTCGCGGGACAGCGTTACACGCTCTCGTCCCCTCTGCTGTCAGCTGAGGTCCTGACCCCCTTGGTAGTGAGTGGCAGGGACCTCACTCTTGTCTGCCAAGCAGACTGGCAGTGGACTGCCCACACTGTGAGCACGGCGTGGCCCTCCTGGTCCTCGAAGCAGCATACAGCCACTTTACACACGGGGGGGTGTTCTGTTGGGAACCTGGCCTGAGTCTGTGTCACCTGACTTCTTGGGGATTGCTCCCCCCTGGCACATGCAGCAAGTGTGGAGAAATGGGCCCTTGGTGGGGACACCTTTGGTGTGGGAGGAGCCCCTAGGAGGTGGGACAGGTGGGGCCTGGGGGCCTGCTGTGTGGCAGGTGGGTGTGCCAATCCTGATCCATTGTGCTTGTGTGGCACCCGTGGCTGTGTGTGACCCTCAGAGCTGCCCAGCAGGAGTGGTGGGCAGCTGCGTGGGAACGTGTGATTCCTAGTGATCTTCTCAAGGCAACTGGGGTGCAGGAGAAATTAGGGGGGTGGGGAGAGATCGATCCAGCCCGAGGATCATGTATGTGCACATGCATGCATGTATACGCGTGTTCGCGAGTTCAGCAGGGCCTTCCTGTGCCAACAGGGACCACCTGCTGAATATTCCTGGAGAGGAGCAATGGGTAGAGTCAGCGGAGGGCACAGAGCTTGGCATCCCCTGTCTCCGTCCTGTGATCAGGCCACATGAATTCACATGCACAGCTGGGCAGGTGAGGGCAGACCCAAGCCAGCAGGGCAGGAGGATGGGCCAACTGCCAGGAGAGACCTGCTGATTGGCTGTGTGCAGAGCCCAGCAGATCATGCCTGGTAGAATTATTAGATAGAGGGAATGAATTTTAAAAATTTATGCTTCTCCGTGTTTTTCTCTTCATCACATGGTTTTTAAAAAAATACCAGTCAGAAGGCAATCTGAAATATTCAACAGGATCACTCATGATTAAAATCTAATAAAAGGTGGGGCTTGAACCACCCGTGAAATATCCCCCACATAGTCCAAGGAGCCTGGACTCCTGGAGGAGGCCCTGCCACTCATCGCAGCCCCAGCGGCCGTGTCCTCTCCCTTCTGGGAGGCAGTGCCCCCAGCTCAGGAGGGAGGAGACCCACTCCTGGGGCTCCACAGGCACCCCCATCCCCCATGGCAGTGGTGAGGTCACATTTGCCAGTGACTTGGTTAGGAGGTGGCTGCTGCCTCCGGGCCCCTGTGCCCACGCTGCATGCCCTGAGCCATGGAGGTGGGGGCGGGGAAGCGGCTTTCGGAAGGCTCCAATGATTCCCAAAGCCCAGGCCTCCCTCCTGTTCTTGGAGGAGCCTGCAGTGCATGTCCTCTTGTGACAGACCTGCATCTGGGGGTATTCCTGGGGTCCTATCCACTAGGCTGCCAGCCAGTTCTGTGCACAGTGGGGGGGTCTCTGCAACTTCTGTTGCTTTGTTCTTAAGGTGCTGAGTTGTTCGTGTCTAGACAGGCTGGTGAGCTCCACCTGCGCTGGCCAGGAGCGTGCATGAGACAAATTAAAGGGTAGTGCCACACCTGCTCTGCCCCTGGTCACCCTCAGGGAGACAGTGAGTGGTTCTGCCTCTGTGCTGCCCTAGAAGCTTATACACAGCCATGGACCTGAAGAAGAAGAGCCATAACACCCTGAGCACACACAAGAAAACACCCCTGCACACACACCCTTCTGGCCACATTTTCAGGTGCACTGAAAACCACTTTCCACTGCAGTTCCCTGGGCTTCCAGATTCAGGAGGGTCCAAGTTTTGGGGTGAGGCCCCCTGAGAACCTCACTGGCCAGGAGGTTGTGTGCAGGGCCCGTGCACAGGAGCTGCAGGCATTGCCCATTTGGACACCAGAAGGGTTCTCCCACGAGGCCTGGCTGACACCTGTCCCATGGGACCTTCAGGCAACCCCCAGAGGGCTCCTGTGTCCCTTGGGATGGCCCACCAGACAGCCTGTTGAGCCTCACCTCCGCGACACCCTGGCCTATGACTGACTGACTGATGCTACCAGCCTTGGTGGCCTCCTCTGAGGCCTGCAAAGTGGGGAAGGCAGGCAAACTGGGGGGTTAGCACAGATGTCTATGGCTGCCGCCACTCTGCTTAGGGCAGAGTTTGCTGTGGGCAGGTTGCGTCCTGTGCCAGGTAAGGGTCCCTCAGCTGTCCAGAGTGAGGTCCTTCAAAGGGGAACCTGGAATTCTGGGGGTTCTGATTCAAAGGAGGGGATACTAGGCAGGGTGAGCTTGCCCACAAGGGCCCAGCTTCAGGATGCTGTGGCCAGGTGCAAGGCTGCTTTGACCTGGGTGCCCAGACCAGGCTGTGCTACCAGCTGAGGGCCTCTGGCAGCTGCTGTCCCCTCCTCTGTGTCATCTGTGGGGCTTCTGCCACACTCCCACCCCTTCTCCTAAAGTTGGACCCACAGAGGGCAGAGGACAGCTGTGGGGGACGCTGATGAACAGACAGGCTGAGAGGATGGGCTTCTGGTTTTAGCAGCCATAGCACCTATGTGGCATACACAGCAACATTTGCTGTTCCAATCCAGAGGCTGGAAGCCCAGCATTTTCAGGCCATCCTCCACCCCAGGAGCTAGGGAAGACCTGGTCCCAGCCCCTCTGGCTTCTGGGAGCCCTGGCTTAGGGCCCCATCATGCCCATCTGCACACAGATTCTTCCTGTGCCTGTAGATGTCACAGTGACCAGCGGGACGCCACCGCATCGAACTCAGCACCCAGTCCTCAAGCATGTCCTCTTCTGTGTTAAGTCTGCCACAATGCCATCTGCTGAGGAGGCCATGCGTAAGGTGCTGGGGTCGAGACTTCTACAGAGAAGCTTAGGGGCTCTGTAGAACAGCAGAGCCTGCATCAAGGCGGACAGGGAGGATGAAAGGAGCTCCAGGAGTCTTCCCTGCACCTTTTATTGTTCTGCAGTAAGATATAAAGATGCACATTCAAGAACAGAACAGCTGAACTTAAGGATTCTACGAGGATGAGAGAAAAAAAAGGAAGGGGGAAAACATGCAAGTATATATGCAGGACAGCTGAGCTGATTGTGCTAATAATTTCCATCAGGTTTTTGAAAATAGCAGTTCATGCATAGAATTTTCACCTTGACTAACCCTGTATGCTGATATCTGTGACCTGAGCAACTACGTGGAGGACGGCGCTGTGTAATACAGAACCCATGCGTGGATACCTCTCACCTAACGTCTTATCTATTATTATACTTTCTTAAAAATAAATTTTAAAATAAAAATAAAAATTGAAAAGACAAGAAAAAAATAAGGTTTCTTGAAAGCAAACGGTAATATTCAATTATTTGTCTAATTGTGCACAACTATATCTGTTAATCTGAACAACAGGTTTGATGATAAAAACAGAAACTCTAACAACCATTGTTAATTTAAAAAAGAAAGCAAAAGAACAGGCCAGCACCAGGCACAGCCCAGCTCACCGCCTGCTGATGGGCGGGGACGGGGCTGCCCCAGAGGAGCTTGGGGCCTGGTCTCCGTGGGGAAACCAGGGAGCAGCAAACCGGGCAGCTGCAGCCTGGGCTCCTCGATGGCCCTCTGGGGCTGGTCACTCCTGGAGGCCGGCTCTGCCTCCCTGGCCTGGTAGGGGACCAAGTGCTGCTTTCCGGAGAACAAGGGCTATGCATGCCCTGGCCTTGTGGTACCATGCGCCGCCAGGGTCAGGAGAGGGTGCAAACAGGAGCCCACCCACCAGAGAATGGGACTGAGCTGCCAAGACCCCAGAGCCCTGAGTCTCCCCTAGCAACTAAGGCTGTGGCTTCCAAGTAGCCCCAGGGTTCGGAAGACCAGGGAGCGATTTCTGCAAAACTTAGAGCCAAAACAAATTTTGGTTAGAACCCCATCGTTCTCTCGCGTGCTGCTCGGTGTCAGGTGTTTACTTGGACATTGGGAGCAAGGAAGCTTCCGGCTGTGCCCATCGAGAGGCCCCTGGGGCCTGCCTGTTCCTGGACAGAAGGTACCTGATGGGATGAGCTTTCCGGATGTGGGAGAAGCCCAGGAGCAGGCAAACAGGATGCATGTGGTGAAAGGAGGTGCCTGGTGGTCACAGCCAGCCTCCTCCAGAGCAATATGTTCAGGTTCAGATGGGACTCAGCAGGAGGAAAAGCGGGCAGAGTGACAAAAGCGGCCAGGTGGATCCCCTGAGCCGTTTGCTTTGTACGGAGATGCCAAGGTCCTGCTAGGGGACCAGACGTAGAGGCTTCAGATGTGAATATAAGAATGACATGGGTGGAGAAAAGAAAGGCAATTACTAACTTCAGTTGGAAAACTACACAAGAAAACCAGGCTGGGCATGGTGGCACACACCTGTAATGCCAGCACTGGCGAGGCTGAGGCAGGAGGATCACCACAAGCCAGCCTGAGCTACATAGTGGGACTCTGTCAGAAAAAGGAAGGAAGGTAGGAAGAGAGGAAATCATAATATAAGATATGGCTTAGCCATGAATAATATTTACACAATAATACATAAGGCCAGTGCATATCAGCTTCATGAGACAGTGTGAGCTATGCTGGGAAGGAGACAGAAGAGAAGAAAGAGGCAGTGAAGGAGTTAGCGGAGCTCAGCTCCGAATGTCCACGGGAGGGATTTACAGATTAAAGAAGTACGTCTGCGCGCGCCCGTGTACACGGGAGCTGCTCAGCGGGCCAGGAGCAGGTGGGGGAGGTCTACTTTTCATTCTGAGCAGACGAATGTTTGTTACTTTAAAAATTAGGATTACTTTGGCACTGTGAGGCAAAGTCACCACATATCTGATAGGTTCCTAAAGGGCAGATTCACCAAAGCTCACGTCCAGGGCGGAGGTCCACGTTTGCGAAGCAGGGCAGCACTCCCTCAGCCTGCGCTAGTGATGTGGTGTTGGGGCCCGTGTCAGCCGCCCTGGGTGTTGTTGAGTCTGCTCTTGTCTCTGGTCCCCGCCAGCTGGAACAGAGCCGGGTCGGAGGGCGGTGTCGTGGTGGGGGCAGGATGGTCTGCCCCTGGAGCCCACGCAGGAGGAGCAGGAGAGGCGTGAGGATCACCGTCCACCCAGTGGGCTGGCAGGGAAAGTGTTTACGGGAGGGGAAGATGCCCTCAAGTCACGTGTCCTGCACCTTCCCTCTGGCCTCAACTTGGCCCCAAAGCAGTCAGCGAGGGCACGGTTGAGCACCGGCCAGCTACCCACTGTGCGCTCTTCGGGTCTCACCTGGCACTCGGCCGCCCTGTGCCTGGTTAGGCTGCGCAGAGGTGTGCAGGGAAGTCGGGCCTGGCACCCAACCCTGCAGCAGGCCTGCAGACCGCTCGGGGACACTGATTGCTTCTCTCCAAGAACGCTCGCGCTCTCCCCAAGGAGTACTCAGCGCTGTCTCTGTGCGCCCTCTGCGGCGAGTAGCTCGGTCCTCGGCTGCAAGCAACAAAGCACGCGCCGCCAGCGGGGCAGGGAACAGCTAGCCCGCGTCCCTCCCGGCGCTGGAGCAGCCGGCTCGCGCTCTGCAGGAGGACGCCCCTCCCTCCCCTTTCCGCAGTCAGTTAACCCGCCAATGAGAAGAGAGCGCCTTTTTCTTCATCGCTGCGCGGGCTGCAGAAGTGACTGCTGTACAAATTCGGGTTGGCAGAGACGCCGCGCTGCTGTAATTCGTACCTGGCCCCAAGGGCAAAGCTTGCCACCTGGCTGCCGTCACAGCGCCTCGCACACTTCTCTGCCCTTCCTCCTGGCTTCGGCCGCAGCGCTGGGAATGGATGGGAATCCTGCGCCGTGTCGGGCACGCGAGCGCACCCCGAGGGCGGCCGGGCGGGCCGCTGCTGCTGCCTGCTTTACTCCGACCCCAGAGCGGTTTACCTTTGACCCGAGGCGCAATCTCGGCCTGCACGCAGCCATCTGTATGCACGCGTGCCTAGATCCCGGGTCCCAGGCTTCGGGGAGCAGACTGCACCAACGTCCCCTGGTTTTGTGCAGCCCACTGGAAAGAACGGATTCCACGCAGTGTTTCCGGCACCAGCGTCCCCGTGGAGACTCGGCTTTTGCAGAATACCTGGGCCCCGCGATCCCCGCTTGGGCACGCGGCCCGGGCCAGAGGCGCAGTGGCCACCAGGAGGCGCTGCGGATCCTACAGACAAGCCGTGCAGCGGGGTGGGCAGGGTCAGGCGGACCGCAGTCTCCGGTACTCGCGGTCCTCAGCCCTTGACCCTGGTGGGCGGCCCCAGTCTTGTATGGGCCCCGTGGGAAGTCGTTCCAATGCCAAACTCCGGCAGCATCCCCCAGCTTAGGATCAGCCCGGCCGAGCCCAGGGGCGGGCGCCGGGTGAACAGGGAGTACCACGAGGGCGGTTCTGGAAGATGCGCCCGGGACAGTGTAGACTGACAACCTGCAGTGCTGTCTGTCGGTTTCTAAAACAAAAATTAAACGGCAAGAACAAATCAAGGTAAGCAGCCTCTTCCGACAGCCACTGGTCCTCAACTGGAAGCCACACTATCCCCAACTCTGCCAGGCTGGTGTCCTGGACGACCCTTCTGGAGGACGGAGGGCTGGGGCTTCCAGGTGCTGGAAGTGGGCGGCAGGGGCACTCATCGGACCTGCCTGCAAATGCCAGGGTAGGACAGGTGGCCACGCCGGAGTCTGCCTTCCCTCCCACTCGGCCTCTGCACACGGGCGCCATCTGGAGGTTTTGTGGCTCGGGAAAGGGTCAGGTCGGGGACCCTGCGAGGATTGTAATTCTAGCCACGTCCAGAGTGTGGGCCCGCGGCCCTCCAGGAAGAGAGGGCCCAGCTGGTGGATCACACCGTGTCTCTGTGTCTATTAGGGACAAAGTGCCACTAGGACAACTGTGTCTCCTCTGCACTGGGCAGCTAGGCACCCACAGCCTTACCAGCGTCCAGGGAGGCTGGGAGCTACCCTGAGCTTTGCTGTTTTCATCTGGACATTGCTGTCCTGCACGACTCACTCACTGGGGTGCCGTGCAGCCTCCAAACCCACCCGAAACGCCACCTGTGATGCCAGTTCAGAAGCACAGCATCTTCAGTCCTTTGGCAAGATCGTCCCCCATCGCTGCCAACTGGGCAGACAGCAAGAGGGACCAACAATGCCATGTTAGACCCCAGGAGCCCAGGAGCTCTCTGACGGAACCACTAGCCACCGACAGTCCCTTGATGAAACAATTTAGCAAAAAATAGTGCCCTTCCTGGGCAGAGGGGATCTGGCTGAGGAAGGAGAGGAGAGAATAAAAGAACAAAAGAAAGACTTGCTGGGTATAGGTTGCCCAGGCAGCATCAAGAACCCTAACCAGGTGGCAGAAATCCGCCCTGTCCCTGCTCCGGAGCAGAAGTCCAAAAACAAGGGGCTAGCACACTGGGTTCTCCCTTGGGACTCACGGGAGGATCCTTCCAGTGTTTGTGTCTCAGCCCTTGCCATTCCCCGGAGCCAGCTGAGGGACCCTGTCGCCATTCCCCTCTGTGTCTCCTCTCTTCCTGTAAGATCCTGGGGCCACTGCAGGGAGGGCCCTTCGCTCCAGCCTGACCTCTGCTACACGTTACTTCTGCAGCATCCCTGTTTTCAGAGTCCCTATTAGGGTTTGGATCTAGAATGTTCCTCAAAGACTCCTGCATTCAGAGGTGGGGCTCATGGGGGTGCCACGCTCACAAGTTCATGGTGAAATGTGCTGCTGGAGGGTGGAGGCGGCAGCTGCCATGGTGAACGGCCCTTGTTCTCCGAGTCCCCATTGTTTTTCTGGCTCCCATACCCTGAGCAGCTCTGGTCCACCAGCTCTTCTGCCATGTCAGGTCTTTTGTCCCAGTAGTGGGAAAGGAACTAAGACTGTCACCTTTGAGGTCCCCAAGGCAGGGACAGGGAACCCTGTAGAAGTCTCAGCATGAGTTCTGGGGCACACAGCAAGGGCTGCCTCCCACAGGCGATGGAGGTCCTGGGCTATTCAGGGCTGGTGGATACCTGTGGACATGGGCTAGTGCCCAGCCAGAGGTCAGGGCCTGAGGGCCCAGGAGGGCACTGGCTCCAGCCTAGGAGGGACATAGGAGCCAGGGCAGGCAGAATTGAGGTGATCGGGTTCCAGGTAACAGAATTCCAGCCTCTGACCTCCAGCCCGTGAAGCTTCTTTTGTGTGGCTTTGAGGCTTGGCTGCCAGCCTGGCTGGAGGCCAGGAGCCCAGGGAGAAGTGAGGGCAGGAGAGCCCCTCAGGCACAGTGATCTGGTTGGCACAGGAGCTTGCCCTGAGGACCAGCTGTGGCGAGGAGGAGAGGAGATTAGCTGATCTTCCTGGTTAGGAGAACTTGATACTGGGTGTTGAATTCTGCCTGGTCAGTGTTGATCTGAGTTGGAGCTGTTTATGTCCATACAAAGACTAGTAAACTTTTCCTGGTTTACTTAAGAGCCTTCTGGGTATCAGCTTTCTCTTCCCAGGTGCTGGGTTTGTGCCATGACAGCTTCCTTCTTTCTTTCTGGCCCTGGCTGGGAACCCAGCAGTTCCAGCTTAGTGAATTTTCCAGAGAACTAAAGCTCTCAAAACAACAATGAAACAAACAAGCTTTTACTTCAAGCAGTAGAGCACTTATATTTAGGGCATCTTTAGACAGAGATCTCGCTGAAATGGCTTACATCTTTCTTCCTGATTTATGAAGTCCATGTGGAGCATTCTGTCCTTTTTGACGACCAAGCAGAGTGGTCCCTTAGGGACCTCATCCTCAGGGGGATGGCTGCTGTGAACATGTCCCTGGCATAGTCCCCTTCGCATTGGTCTTGAGGGCTCTGAGGTGGCGGCGTCTGCCTAGCACACTGACCGTGGACTCAGTCCAGTGGCCTCTGCCCCACCTGCCCCTTTCTGTGTGAGCCTGGGTTCTGGACATGCATTCTCAGTTGCATGTTCTGAAGCCCCTCCATGTAAGCCACCCTTGGAACTAGGTGTTGTCCCCAGTGCCTCCAAATGAATGATGTCACAGCTGCACTTTCTTCATGAGGTGTGAAGGAAAGCAGGTGCCGTGCTGTGCAGTGTGTCATGGCTCTTAGTCTCTGAGGCTGAGGGTGCAGTATAGAGGCCTCACGCTGCAGGTATCAGGAGCACAGGTTTCCCCTTGCACAGCTTTGGACGCCAGGAGTTGGAGATAAAGGTGGGGCCAGCTCCTGGTCCCTGTGAGGGCTGGGGACCTGGAGCAGCAGCCCTCAGCCAGGCCCTCACGCGCTATCCCCTCTTTCTCCTCATATCATCTGCCCTTGTGCATGTTTGTCCCAATTTCCCCTTCTTATAAGGATACCAGTCACACTGGGCCTGGGACCCCACACTAAGAGAGCGTCACCTTAACCTGCATAAGTCTGCAAAGATGCTCTCTGAAATAAGGTCACATCCTGAGATGCTGGGGTTCTGTCTTCATCACTTTCCTTGCCACCAGAACACAGCCCACCTTAAGCAGATGCCTACTACTTAAAGAGGGGAGTTTTGTTTTTGTTCAGGTCTTAGAAGCTTTAGTCCTTGCATGGCTGGCCAGCTCCGAGGCAGGAAATCATGACCAAGGGGCCTGGAGAAAAAGAGGTGCTCACCACATGGGGGACAGGAAGCAGCGGGTGCCAAGGAAAGGCTGGCAGGGAAACAGCCTGCTAGGCCATGCCCACGGGGTCTGCCTCTTCTGACCAGCCCCATCCCTGCTAGCAAGTCACCTTAAACCCCATGTGTTCCAGTCACCTTCTGAGAGCCCCACCTATGACAGTGTGGGGCTCATTGGGGGCATCTAGATATAAATCACTCCATTTTGGCCCTGGATCCCCAAAGACTCATGCGCACCCCTTTATGCAACATGTAGTTGGTCCATCTCTAGGAGTTGCTGAAGCCCCAATAGTTTCAGTATTGCTGAACAGTTCAAGTCCAGATTTCTCCTCTGAGAATGAAGGCAAACTGAGCCCAAGTCCAAATCAAAAACAAAATTAAGCATTGCTGACATACAGAGGCAGCAGGGAAACATTTCCATTCTGGAAAGGAGAAATAGAGGGATAAAAGGGAAGCAAGGGGCCAAAGCAATATCAAAACCCAGCAGAGCAAACATTAAATGTCGACCCATGTCCTGCACCTGGGGCAAACTGTGTCAAAGACTCTAAAGGGTTTGGGTGGCTGATCCCTGAGGCCCTGCCAGGGATTGTGGCTCTCATGGCCTCAGTCTTGCTCACTCCTTGTACCTCTTCTCAGACATTCCACATTCCTTGTTTCTCCAACTTCTTGGAGTCTCTATTGCACTGCTGACTGTACCCTCACAGCTTGACATGAGGAATGTCGCCCTGCCCCAATGAGCATACAGCCCAGCCTCGCGGCCCTTCTTCTGAACTATGGAGGAAGACTCCATGATTCCGAGCACTTACATTTGCAGACCTACTAGGCCAGCGCCACACAGACAACAGCTAGGTCTGCTGCAGATTTCAGCAGTCCCCAGACCCTGTGCATCATGGCTGCATGGGCTTTGGAGTGTTATGAGCATGGTGGACGGGATCTGGAGAAGCCTAGGAAAGCTTCTGAGCAGGGAGACCCCACCAAGGGAGGGGTCTTTTAGATTTCTCCAATGCCCCCAAAGCATTCTTTGTATTGTGCCAGTGTAGAGCACTTGGCTACTTTTTAATGTTAATCTTTCCAGAAACCAAGGTTTCCTCTGCTCGTTCTATCTATCTATCTATCTATCTATCTATCTATCTATCTATCTATCATCTATCTATCTTATCTATCTATTTTTTTTCATTTTTGCAGTATGAGTATTTATTACTAATGTCTGTTCATCATCAAAATTTATGATGTTGGTCTTTCCTTCTTGCCTTTGTAGAGAGCCAAAAGAGAGACACTGGCTACTTTAACAACCTTAAAGCAGACTCCAGGAATGTCACCGACGACATAACCTTTTTGATCAAATCCAGCAATCAGCACTTCATTGTCTTCCTCAATGGAGTTCAAGTACCCATCATCAGGGACAAAAGCTGTGACTCTGATGCACTTCCTGATGTCAGAACTGGGCTGCTTGGCCTCAACCCCTACTTTTTCCAGCACGACCCCCTTTGCGTGGAAAGCACTCCGCAGGGCTTGGCCTGCAGGGCTGTGCCCAGACAGGCCTTCTTGTACTGCTTGTCCTGCCACTTCTGGTCCAGCCAGTGACTACAGAGCTTCCTGGCAGTACAGAGGTTGTGACACTTGCCCATCCTGCTGGTGTGAGTGCCCAAGCAAAAGATATTTATTTATTTATTTGATATAGGGTCTTGCTATGCAGTTCAGACTCACGGTAATCCTCCTGCCTCAGTCTCCCCAGTGCTGGGATTAGTTGTGCACCACCATGCCCAGTTGTGGAGCCAGCATAGCGTGCCTGGGGCCCCGGGGCTAGTGTGGCACGTGGTACTAGGGATTGAGCTCAGGTCCTTGCACTTGCCAGGAATCACTTAGACCACTGAACTATCTCTCCAGCCCCTGCCCCATCTCTGTTGGCCCCAACTTTGAGTTTTCTCTGTGGCCAAACTCAAAACTTTCAGAATCATTCATCTGTGCCATTTGCTATTGCCAATAGTACCTGTGCCACAGTCTCAGCATAAGGCTGCCTTGAAATTTCTTCCACCAGCTTAATTAGTATAGCGCCCTTAACCTCCATCTCCTGTAAAGTTTCAGAACAAAAGAAAAAGGAAGATAAATTTCCATCCACAGCATAATACACAGCCTAGGGTCTAACTGCTAGTGGAGTTCTTATTCCCCACTCAGACCTCCTGAGCTGGCCTTTACCATTTGCCTTTTTATCAGCATTCTGGGCTTCTCAACTCTGATCAGAATCTCCCATCAAGTCCAGCTTATGGCATTGCAAGGGCTCTTTATTTAGCATTTCTGAACCTTTCCAAACTCGGGGAAAGGTTTTCAATCTGTGAACCAGTTCGAAAGCTTCTGAGCCAGGCGGTCATGTAGCATCACAGCAATGACCCCACTTCTGGTATCAAAATCTTAGTTCTTGACCTCCAGGCTTGGACACAGTACCCACAGTTTGAAGTGGTTCAACCCACAGTTGGCTGGCTGCAAGGCTGGATGGCATGGAAGAAGGGCATGAGGAGAGAAAAAGCTGTTTACCTCATTGCACATGGGAGCAGAGAGGAAGGAAAGGGCCAGGGAAGGGACAGATAACATTCCAGGTCACACTTGCAATGACACATCTCTTCCCTTGACTCCACCTCCCGACACAAAGTCAGCTACAAGCCCCCTAATTCAGTTACCTTCCCAAGCCTAGGAGTACCCAAGGCTCCTGGAGGACCTCTAGGTATAAGACATCACAGAACATTAATCTATTTTCTTCTGTGGGAATATATAACTCACAGCACAGGGTGAAGAAGATCCCCAGAGAAAAATGGCCCAGGTAGACAGAATTTAAGCCTTTGGATGAAAACGAGGCCAGCTATGATGGGTCAGAAACACCTCCATGACCATGCTGCTGTCTTCATCACGAAGAGTCAAGGTGCTTGGGGATTTCTGATGCTCTTCGCTGCCAACCAAGTACCAAAGCCAGATGCAAGATGAAGACTATAGCCCATTGTACCTAACAACTGGTTTTGTAACCAGCAGCAATATTGGAGTATTTGGACAACTAACTCAGCCCCTTTCTCCCTCCTTCCCTGCCTCCCTGCCTCCCTTTATTCAGCCATTATCTTTCTTCTGGTGTCTACTATGGGGAAGGATTGTCATTACTAAAGTGCTACAGAAAGCGTCCCAAATAATGTGGTCTCCAGAGGCACAGAGTACTTCTCCCTGATAGCCAAGTGGTTTTCCTTCCTTACTGAGGTCCTGCCTAGGACCTCCAATCTCCTACTCATAGGTACGATGACAGAATGAAACACAGGAGCACTAGGATGGTCACAACCAGTGACAGGCTAGGTCATGAGGCTCGGTACCCTTGGCTTCTATTGGGTGTACAGCTTGATGGGGGCCGGGGTGCTAGTGGCTGCAGGAAGCGGTGGGGGAAAACTGCTGATGCAGTCAAGGTTTAAGAATGGAAAAACAGTGCAATTTTGGAGAAGCACACAGAAGCAGATCAAGGCTAAATAATAACCTCATGTGTGCTAGATGGAACTGTCCTCGGCTGCCATGCTGTCCGGCTTTGAGGCACCGGAACTTGCAGACTGGACGCCAGCCTCAGCTCCGGCCTTGAGTTGAAGACAAATCTGTCTTTAAACCAGCCAGGGGTCTTGCCACAAGTCATGTAGGCCTAAGAAAGATTCAATTTATTTTTGTGCCAATTAATATTAATTATTGCCTGGCTGGCACTGCATTAAACCGGACCTTGCACTTTCCCAGACTGGAGCCAGTTTGGCAGAACTTGGGAGCCTCGTGCCCAGTGTAACTCCACGTGCCTGAGTGCTCAACAGCACGATCTTCCTAGTGTTCACAAGGAACAACTGAACAGCCGTGCAGGCCTTACAGAGTGCGAGTCTCCTGGCCAAAAAGCCACCGGGAAGCTTCTCCATGTGCCCGAGTCCCAGGGGGCTAAAGCCTGTTTTACTGCGGCTGCAGGTAACAGAGCACGCTGCACTCCGGTTGGGCGGGATGCCGTGTTGCTTGTGTAATGATTGCTTGGCCTGCCGACCTTTCCTCAGGTGGCTCCCGAGGCTGCCCACTGCCCACTGTGGGACGGAGCAGGCTTGGCCCGATGGGACCTGCGTGGCTGTCCTGCCTGGTTCACACCAGGCACATAAAGCCTCACCAGGAGGAAGACCTGTTATGTCCCTGTTGTTCCCCCTCCAGGTTTTGCTTATAGTGGACCTGCTCACACTCAGCCTACCCTATCATGACTGGCGTGGACCAGGGCCAAGGTGCATGCCTGGGCATGAGAGGACAGGCAGCAAGGTATTGCTTGTGGAAACTCGCAGTGTCAAGGTGTGCATATGGTAGGGCGAGCAGCTGGGGGGTTCTCACATCCGTGGGCCAGCACCCCAGGGCACCACCCTCCCCATCCACAAAAGACACCCCATGTTCTGCTGGCTGGGCAAAGGCTGGGCCTTGGGCACCGAGGCAGAAGGCCAAGGCTGCCAAAAGCAAATGCAGCCCTGCTCGGGGAACAGGCCCACCACCACGTCCTTGCCTGTGGCCAGGGCAGAATAGCGCTGTGCTGTGTCCACAGCTGTCTGCGCCGGGGACTGGCCAACCCTGGCTCTGGTCCATCTCTCATTCTAGCACATGATAAAAGGGATGAGCAGGCTGCTGCCACCGGACCACCTGCTCTGTGTGCAGCAGGCTTGCGGATACACAGGGCAGTCGAGTGCAGAGCTCCTTTATTCAAATCCCTTCAGCAGCACTGCAGCTGGATCGGCAGCAGACCCTGCAGTCAGGCACTGCCTCCTGCAGCTCGGGGTTGAAGCCTGCAGACCCGTCTGAACTGGAGCGAGTTCTGGGCAAGCAGGAGCCAACTGCAGGAATTTGAAGAAAAAGCTTACCCGAAGAAGACAGAATGAGAGATCTGGGTTCTAGGGATAAATCCCTCTGTGGAGGGACCTGTGAGACCTGCACTCTGCCCTGTGCCCTGGAATCACTCAGCATGGACAGCGGGGCTGTTAGTTAAAGGTCGCCGGTAGAGTAGCTGCGGCCCACATGGGGCTGCCTCAGGACATCCATGCTTTCCAGAGACAACCTGGGGACAAAGGGTAAGTGGCTCCCGGTGATCTGATAACGCTCAGTGTAACCTTTTAAACTCACTAAAAACATCCCTTTTGGAAGATCACAGGTGACTTTGCCCTTGATTTGCCCTTTGAATTTCTTTACTTAGTCTGGCTCAACAGCTGGAGAAGCAGGAAACTCACACACCTTGTCCCCAATTAAATGGCATCACCCGGTCCCTTGCTCAGAGCTGCAGGCAGCTTTCTCCCTCCCACAGGCCTGGGCGGGCCATGCGCAGTGGGAGCCCAGCGTGCCACCTCTGCCCACCCAGGGGTAGTCCGCGCTGTCAGCACGCAGGCCAGGGCCAGCTGCGGGCCAGGGCCAGGCGTGGTCAGCAGTCATGCTGAGTGCTGTCCTAGCGGCCTCACTAGCCCAAGAATAAACAAGAGTGCTGTGGACATGTAGAAACCTGGTGGGCGGGTGTGTTGGATGACGTGCAGGTAAAGCCTTTCCCTTCTAGGGTTTTAACACTAATTTTCAGAAGTACAACTACAACTTTTAATAGCTCTCTTGAGGGGCCAGCAAGATAGTGCAGTGGGCTAAAGCGCCTGCTTTGGCAAGCACAAGGACCGCAGTTCAATCCCCAGCACTACATGCTATGCCAGCCCCGCCCCCAGGGCAGGCTGAAGTGGCCAACAATAAATAAATACATAAATAAATAATACATAAATGCTGTGCTGAACATGGCTAGCACTCTGGGAATGCACGTGGCTGGTGGTCAGGGACACCCATGGGAGGAGCAAGCCCCTGGGGGTGAGGGAGGGAGACCTTAGGAACACAAGCCCGCCCTGCCCAAGCCTGAGGCGCAGGGCTCCAGGCAGCTTCCTCCAGTGCCCCGGAGCGCCGCCGTGGGCCTTTCCATGACAAACTCTTGGCAGAAGGTACCAAGCCCCGCCCTTTGAAAAAGAAAAACCCATAAATACAACAGCTGGTTTTGAACCTTTAATAAAAGTAAAAAACGAACGCAAAAAGAACACAATGTTGAAAACTTAGCATGAATGTGACCCTGACCGGATGCTCAAATTGGGGGCAGTGCAAGCTTTGCTCTATTTTACATTTTTACAAACTCAGATCACTTTGGTTCAATACATCTGCTATGGACTATTGGCAAAAACTTTTCGGATTCACAATTTTTGGCTGTTTTTCTAACAGATACAGATTTACTTCCAGTTTAAGAGAAGCACACACTGCTTGAGCCTGATCACGTCTGATGATTCTTGAGCTGCTCTCAGCAGGGAACTCCATGTCCACTGAAAAATGCTTTCACACTGGGGATAGGCTGTCGCTTTCAACAAATGCATGAGGGCCTACCCCAAGGTTCAGGACAGTCCTTCTGTGTTCAGAGAAAACTTCCCTAGAACAAATCAGCTTCAGAAGCCTAAGATGTGCTCCAGGACATTCTCCTCAAAATGAAATGGAGCCAGCCTGCACTGAAGACCCACGCGCCATGGCGCGGGCTGCCCCACATCTCTACCCAGCCGATGGGTGGCTTCTGTTCCGAGAGTCTGCATCCACTTAAGATGAACCCAAAACATTTAAATTGCAAAATAAAAAACAGGCAAATTTGTAAGTAAAAAACGGCTAAACTCACAAACTGGAGTACGTGAGGGACCTGGGCTCGGCGGAGGGCTGGCGGGGGAGGGGCTGCGAGCGGTGAGCGCCGCTGACCCGCCTCCCCGCACACTGAAATGAGTGGAGAACCCTGCTCTGGAGCATCGCAGACATTAATAAAAATAAATATTTAAGAGGACACAAGGCTCAGATTGGTTTTCGTGTACATTGCACTTAAAAGTTTAAGACCCAACACCTGCAGCGGAGGCCCGGCACAGCCATGCCGCTCAGCGAATACACTGTGCTCACCACCGTCGTAGACACTCAGGAACACCACACGGCACTGCAGCGACACGTGCTCTCCTCACACGGCAATCACAGATTGCAAGTTCCGTAGGGCTGTGGAGAAAACAGTCCTCTCCACTCTGGAGTCACAGAGAAACAATTTGGCTCAGATACTGTACTACATGGCAGACAGTTACCCACTCAGGTGAACGGAGGTTTTGGACAACGTGGTGCAAGCCGAGGTGAGCATCCCACGGACACGTGTAAGATCAAGACTTCCCGTTGCTCTTGCGCTCTCGTAAGATTGTCTACACAAAGTTCCTCTGGCCAAACGTGATGTGTGGCCTGCTTCTTGGTGACATGCGCGCACACGTGACGGTACGGTGTGCACTCTGTCACCAGTGTGACCGTGAGCCACGGCAGCAGATCCCCTCGGGGTGCCACCTTCCTATGCTGACTGCTCTGTTTCTTTACACAACCCTATTTTAAAAATCTTTTGGATAAATATTCCTATTATACTGTACTTCATCACTGTTAAGCACCATCAACTGCTTCCTTTGGGCACTGGGACAAAACTGAGAGATGGTAATTGAGTTTTAGTTCAAGGCTTTCAAATATGGCAACTTGCTTTAATAATAGGAATGTCATCTAATACTTGGGACACTGCCCCTGCTGGTGCCCACACAGCCTGGGACAGGGTGCTCCAGGGCACGGTGGGCACTGCGTGCTTGGCCACGCTTAGACTTTAAGGTAAGCACTGTCTCCGCTTGGCTAGTCTGCACATCTCTAGGTAACCATTCCTTCCGGAGGTGTGTAGTCAGCCCAATCTAAATAGAGTATTCAGGAGAAAGGTCATCTCCGTCACAGCCCACCATCCCAGAGTCCTTCCCAAATCTGATTCCTTTTTCCTCAGCATCAGTGGGATTGAAAGTTCAGTCACTGTGGGGCTTCTCAGGAACACCCTATGTGGCAAAAGAAAAAGCACAATTAGCGCTGAGGGCACAAATACTTGAAACGCTGCGAGAAGGTCCTAAGAGGCTTTCGAA
Source organism: Ctenomys sociabilis (assembly GCA_004027165.1). NCBI lineage: Eukaryota > Metazoa > Chordata > Mammalia > Rodentia > Ctenomyidae > Ctenomys > Ctenomys sociabilis. Next base: position 83,285 of record PVKA01004547.1, read on the forward strand.
GGATGAGGATTTTGGGGACTGGAGTAAAATACGAGACAGAGGAGGAACACAGAGACCAGAAACCTGAGTGGCCCCGGGCTGCAGAACCCGTGAGGGTGCCTTGCCGTGTGTCCCAGCAGTGAGCCTTGCAGGACAAGAACCAAAAGCTGACAGCACAGCTGTCAGCTGCCTGGACCTGTGAAGGAGGTCTCCACCCATGCCCTGCCTGTAGCACAGGCTAGCTTACGTGCTGGTCACTGCGCTCTGTCCTTTCCCCCATGGTCCTCCCCACAGCCCAGGGGCAGGGGTGTCTCAGTGCAGACCCAAGCAGACCCAGAGGCTGGGCTGCATCTCCCAGGGCACCCCTTTCCTAGCCTGGCGTCCTCCTGCACACCACCTTTTCCACCTGGGCATGCAGTTTTGAGGGGAGCATCCCTAGCCCTAGAGCCATCCCCACAAAACCACAGGCTGTGTTTTCCACACAGATCAGTAGTGAGGGAAGAGTCACCAGGTGCTCTGCAATGCTAAGGACACCACGGAGGACCTACTGGGACGCATACTCACTCGTGAGAGTAAGTGGCACTCAGCATGAGCACCAGGAAAGCTCACACTGGGCCGCGGGACAGCAGGAAGTCACATCTGCCCATCGCCTGCAGACAGGACTGCTGCTGCTGCACTACAGCTGGGACAGGCGGGCCGCCAGGGGTCCGGTCTGCACTGTGCACACACACCCGACCGCAGTGAGGAGCGCCACCCACAGACTTCCGCAACCCCTTTGGAGGCTGTGTGACAGGTAGCTATATGCCAGGGCATAAGGCACAGTAAGGGCGAAGAGTGGCTCAAATGCCACCTGCCTGGACAAAGCAACCCTCCCATTTAAAATGGCCTAACAGCAGTTTCCACCTAACAAGGCCATGGCGCGGAGCTCCACAGCGAGCAATGCACATCCCGTGGACAGCTGCAAGGGCTCAATCCACGTGAAACATCGCAAGGCACACTGTTCCCGACAGTGGCTGAGCAGGTCAACTGACAACAGTGGAGCCAGAAGGACCCCTGGCAGGAAGCGGCCACACACTGATGGCCGTCACCAGCCCAAGGCGCACTGGCTTCAAAGTCTATGAGTGGCAGCTGGAGACCCATTTCTTTCTGTTCATCACACAAGCCCACAACAAATGCTCTGGCTGTGCTTGCACCTAAAGGATGGTGACAAGCAGGGAGAGCAAAAAGGTGCCAGGAACGGAGGGGACAGCGGGGACAGCAGCGACAGCGGCGCACCGGCAGCCGTCCTTGCAGCTGGCCCTGCTTCTTCCTGAGGGAGGGGCTGCAGGGGTCAAGGAAAGCCCAGGTGAAGAGGAGTGGGAGGCCAGTGGCACCCAGGAAAAGCTTAGCTCTCATTCGGCTCTTCTGGACCAGGCTGCTTCTAACCCTTCCTGGGTATTGAGGACTCCTGCCCACCGTGCAAACTCCAGCTCTACTCAAATCACCAAGGGAAAGGAGAACAGAAGGAAAGGAAAAGAAACACACACATATGTACCCAGGACAGCCTGGGTAAGTGTACTGCTGGCTTCTCCTGGCCTATCAAAAGCAGTTAGTGGGCCAGGGAGATGGCTCAGTAGAATAAGCACTTCCCTGGCAAGCGCAAGGGTCTGAGTTCAACGCCCAGTTCCGCAAAAAAATAAAAAATGCAGTTAGTGCTTAAAATTTTTTTTTCTATCTTCTTTGTAATTGTTTATAACTTTTTTGGGGACCAATTTTGCATGCTTATATCTGGTAATCTGAACAACTAACATAAAGACAACAACATGCAATATATTATTCACTGATGAATTTGTATTACTTTAGTGAAATTCTATACCACTTCTAATTTTTTTTAGTGTCTTTTACTCTTTTTTAAAAAGAAACAACCATCACTGCATCTCCTGAATGCCTCAGAAGTGCTTGCCACAAGTGCATGGCAACTGGGCATGTCCCCAGAGAGCACCCCTGCTGCTGCAGGGTAGCTAAGCCAGGTGAGGCTAATGGTGCTCCAGAATGTCTCACAGAAACGTTCTGTCAAGGAATGTTCAGCGACATGTGCTGCAGCCTCAGCTACTCAGAGGCGAGGCAGGAGGGCCACACCTTGAGAGCAGCCGCGCACCACTGCAAAGTCAGGGCGCTCTTGGGTTCCGCCTCCATTCGACAACCACAAACCAACAAAACACACGCAGACTCTGCAACGGCAATGCTGCAGCTCCTTAGTTCTAAGAATAAGCAGGACATGCTACTAGGGGCTGGGATGGGATGTGTGCACAGCACCCATCTTCACGTGAGGCCACCTGCCACAGAAAGCTGCAGCACTACCAAGAGCAAAATCCTGAGATTTTCCTGTAGGGGACACAAGCAACAGTTCTTTCCAACGGAGGCTCTAGCATCAACAGCAGATCTGCAGGGAATTAATAGGAGCAAATGAAAAAGATGCTTACGATTGAGAAACCAGTGGAGTGCCGACCTCAGCTCAAGCGCACTCGAGCGGCTCACTCACAGCACGAAGGCTGGAGATAGCTCAGCAGGCTGGGTGCCTGCCTAGCAAGCACAAGGACCCAGGTTCGATCCCTGGCACCACATGCCATGCTGGCCCCAGAATAACAGGTATGCTGTGCTGGCCACTGAAACTGGCCATGGTGGTGCACTCCGGTAATCCCAGCACTGGGGAGGCTGACAGGAGGATCCCTACAAGCTGTGTTGTGAGGCTCTGTACCAAATAAATAAAAGAATTTTTAAAAAACTAAGAGACCAAAAAAAAAAAAAGAAAGAAAGAAAAAAGAAAAAAAAATTAAGAGACCGGGCATGTTAGCGCACACCTATAATCCCAGCTCTTCGGAGGCTGTAAACAGGTGGATCACTACGAGTCCGATCTAGTAGTGAGACCCTAAACACTGTAGACCCTTCCCTAAAAAAAAGGTGAGTTTCTGAGAAGCTGGAAGCTTGTCCCAGAGGGCAAAGGCTCTGCTTTTCTTAGTTCACTTTACTTTTTAGCCCTTCTGTCAGTCACCTAGAAATAACTATGTGTGCATTTGTTGTAAAATGAAAGTGCACAAATGTCCATTCCTGCCCACGGAACAGACCACTACCACTTGCCCTTCTCCTTTGCCCCTCCCCCCCAGCATGTGGTTGTGGCCTAGGAGGTGGCACTGCTCTCTCCCATGTGCCATGACCCTCAGGAGGATCCTTCCCTACACACAAGGCCACACATCACCAAAGGGCACTGCTTGCTGACCCATCCCCTGGCAAGGGTGGGGCCACTTGTAACGGAAGGACAGGGCCTCCCAGCATCCTCTGTTTCCAGCAACCCAGCTGGGAGCAAAGCACCATTTCCCTAGGTTATCTGGGTCCCTGACATGGGGAGGCCGCTGGCTCCAGCTGCTCAGGAGCTGTTTGCTGCTGCTTGCTTCATGAGGCCTGCAAACTCAGGGAGGCCCCAGGCCACACCTGCAGAGCAGAGCTGTATGAGAACTCCAGCTGCTGTTAGCACAGACTGTGAGTTTAGAAACCCACAGATTTTTATAATTTAGCAGCAATCACCAGGTTGCTGCCACCTCTGTGCTACCACGCTCTGCTCAGGTCTGCTTGCTACTGTCAGAACAGACACAGTCAGTGAGAGGTCTACGCAGCCCCGGAGGCAGCCGCCAAGACGCACCCTGGGCTGCGTGTGGCGCGTGCGTGCAGCGGTCAGGTCACTTACCATGGCTAACTGTCGTCCTATGTTTCCCACCGTGACACCTCCTGAGAAAAATATACACGGGAGCCATGATCGAATGTAGAGAAAGTCTGGGGATGTGTACCTAGAGGGAGAAAGGGGGCAAGGCCTCAGCAGTTGAGTTCATCAGGGCAATCCAGGGCTCAACGCTTGCCCTCCTGGGGTCTATAAGATGCTGAGCAGTACAATGCTTCAAAAGCGTCGCTATCGAAATACCACGTTTCAGGGTTGCCACTTGGTTTTTTTTTTTGCAGAGCACAAGCAGCTTGAGAGTTCCCAGAATGAACCCGTGCCATGGCCGCATGGCTGGGTGGCCTCTGAGGGTGGCACTTACTGATAGACGCCGTTATACACGAGGAGCTGGGTGATGAGTGTCGCCAGGAAGGCTATGGTGATCCCCAGCCCAAGGCCGCTTCGGGAGCGGTCGAACGTCCACCAAAGGCCCAGGGACAGGGCTGCCAAGGTCAAAGACAGCTGGACATTATTGGCAAAATCCAGTTTCTGGTGATACAGAAGTTAAAGAAAAGCTAACAGCATTTTTCATAAGATCAAATACATTAGAACCACAGAAGCTCCTCATAGGTGTTTGTCAGCATGTAGCAAGCACAGCCCACAGCAGCTGCCAGGGTGTCCCCAATGTCAAGGTAGAACGGCAAGCACTGTCTCTTGAGCCCTTCCAGGGCTCCAGCTGTGAAGCCCTGGGCAGCACAAATACTGCTCTTCCTTTCTCGGAACTTTAAGGGAGTAGTCTCTACGAGTCTGCATGGTGACTGCCAGGACCCCAGGATGAGGCACTTGGGACCGCCCCACAACCCTCTCATTCATCAGTGCAATCACCTGGGAACGCTGTGGGTCTCTAGGAGCACCCTCCCCTCATCTGAGCTTGGAGGGCTGTGCTGAGCTGCGGGAGCCACCCTTCTTCTCCATTTAATTCTTTCTTTCTTTCGTGGAACTGAACGCAGGCCCTTGCGCTTGCAGGCAAGCACTTATTCTGCTGAGCTATCTCCCTGGTCCTCCATTTGATTCCTTTTCTTTCTTTTTAAATGTACTTGGTATAGGGTCTCACTACACATCTCTGACTTGTGATCCTTCTGTTTTCAGCCTCCCCAGTGCTGGGATAATATGTGTGCCCCACTAGCTGGGACTAGGTAGCCAGCTCAGTGTGCCCTGGGGGCGGGGCTGGCATAGCTTTCAGGACTGGGGATCAAACCCCGGTCCCTGTGCTTGCCAAAGCTGGCGCTTAGTCCGCTGAGCTATCTCGTCAGCCTCTCCATTTAATTCTAACAGCAGCCTGGTTTTCCCTACTTTCACTGTCCTAAGCAGTAGAAAGTAACAAAAGCCCAGGAAATTGCTGGTATTTTATCTGAGAAAGTGTTCCATCTCCTAGCCTGACCTTTGACTGCCTAGATATGTACAACCAGTCATAACTAAGATTAGAGTGAATTCATTCTGAGATAGACATGCGCACTGAGAGCCCCCACTGTGACTCAGCACCTGTGGGCCACACCTAGAAACTCAGTGGGAGGCTCCTGAAGCCAAGGTGCACATCCTTCAAATCTTGAAGCCTCAATTTACCTGTGCTTGTCACTCTGCTGCTGATGTCTATGTGTGCTCTGACCCGAGTGCGGGGCTTTGCTTGCCTTATCTGCATGGCCTTGCCCTGAGCACAATGTCCTATGGTCTTTAATAAATGCAGTTGCTCAGCACTTACTGCTGGGTACACCCCTGGGCAATCTTCTCCTTGTACCACACTGCCTGCCTCTATAGTGGCCCAACACACTGCAACGACCTGGTTCTAAAGAAAACCCAAATCTTTCAAGCTATGGGCAAATTCTTCAAAAGGGACCACATACAAGATCAAGGTCAAAGCATACTGCACAGAGGGCGTTCAACCCACAGATGCCATCTGTTCTAGGCCTTCTGTGACTGACCCTTGGTTGGGAGAGGTGGCCACAGGTGCTCTCCTGTATGTGACAACAGCAGCCCCTCTCTCTAGTCCCTCTGCCACAGGAGCAGCCACACTTCAGGACAGGACAGGAGGAAGACAGGTCAAAGGAAATTCGAAGAACTCTTAGGAGCCAAAAGAAACTGAGAAAGGAGCTCATGGGGAGCACAGGTGCCTCTGGCACTATTTTAACAGCTTCCTAAGTGCAAAGTGGCTTTAGCAACTGCACTGTAAGTGCAGTAAGTGACCACCACTAGACATGACGCGGGTGCGGCTGGGTGCCAGATGCTCAGCAGGAGCAGCACAGCGCACCCTCGCGTGAGCCCGAACACAGCACACGGAGCCAAGGATACAGCACTGGCGTGGTTAATGCCAACAAAAACTGCGATGCAGCGCATGACGCTGGCCCACTCTCTCTTGAACTTGTGGGGCTCCCCCAGGTGGCTGTCGATACAAGGGTACAGCAGGCCGACAACAGCTGTTTAAAGAAAAGACCGCAGCGTTAGAACACGCCAACTGAAAGCCACAGTTCTCACATCACATTCCAGATCTTTAACAGTTCTCATTATTACTCAAACCAGTCCCACAGAGGTGCCCTAGCCACAACTCCTCAGGGCTGGGGCGACAGGTGAGACATGTGGAGCACTACAGCATGCATACCACGTAGAAAAGGCAACCCTGCCCTGCAAGGACTGCCAAGGGCCAGGCAGAGGAACCTGGGCCTTAGTCCTGGTGTACACCGTGTGGATGTGGCTCCTGGTATTTTGTTTTTCATGTGTGACAGGAAGAGGATTGTATAACTGGCGAACAGAGGAGAAAGAGATCCTACAGTCTGCAGAGTCAGGAAAGCTACACACACTCAGAACCCCCAACAGCAGGGAGGCAGGCCTTCTAGAGAGAAGAGGCGGCCAAATGCCAAACAAGTGGTCTGTGGCCATGTGGGTCACAAGGTTCTCGTGTGCAAGGACCCAAGCAGAAGAGCACGCGCCAGGCCACAGCTTTACTTTGTCTAGAAGGAGAGAGGTGTGCATTCAGGTTCCTTGAACAGAGAAGCAGGCAGGGTTAGCCACACACTCAAGACTAGGAGAAACTGTGGTATATTCCTGAAATTCAGTGAAGTCCCAGTTACAAATAGCCTCATTTTACAGATCAAGTTTTTGATTCAAAGAAATAAATTATGGCATCAAATGTGCTTGAAAAATGCAATTTCAAGTCCAGCTCTACTTTTCAAGAAGAACTCTTCACTAGTACAACCACATCCTTAAAAGATTCAAAGAAAAAGTAGGGTCCCATTTTTCTGACAAAGGTGAGAAGTTTCTGCCCCAGCTGCATGATAACAGCACTCGGCCTGGCTGGAGCAGCTTCGGCCAGTACGCCATTGCCAGTTGCAGCTCTACACTGACCACTGTGGAGGCGGGACCCCCGGGCAGAAGGCCACAACCAGATTGGAGCCAGGGCAAAACAGGGCAAGCCGCAGTGTACACTCACACAGCAGCCAGGGTAAGCCAGCCCCAGGTGCTTGCTCTGTTCAATTTTATATTTCTAGTGCCAGTGAGTGGAGGTTACAGAAAACACCTGACAAAATGTGTTAAATAAATAAATTCTGGGTCATGAGAGTATTAAGCAACGTACTAGGCCTCAACCATGCAAAGTTTTTATAACCTAGCTAAATTATAATGAAATGCTTCTTAAAAAAACACAACCCACAATTTAGCTATTTCTTGACTCTGGGACAGGTCAGGTGTGCTGCAAGCAGGCTACCCTCTCACCAAGGGGCCCACTCCAGCCCTTTGCTCAGGAGTTGTGCCCTGGGGGTGGTGGCTGTTTGGCAGAAAGCCACCACAGAAGGAAGTGCTGACAAGTTGCAGCCCCGGCAACCGCCTCCTGCACACGTGACGGTTTGTTTTCAGCTACCCGCAGGGTAGCATGTTCGTGCCCGCAGCCAATGGCACGCGGTCCTGCCCTCACCAGTTCTGCAGGTGGCCAATCCCTGGGCGCGGACGCTGGGTGACAGCTGCGCCTCTGTCACCCGGACGCTAGAGGGACGGGACTCCTAGCCTGGCCCAGGTTCGCTCAAACAGCCAATTATCTCCGACTCATCTCCATCCCTGCTACTCAAACTTGAGGGCTGCGCGTGGCAGCGCGGGCCCCCCACCCTCTGGGCCGGTCCTTGGCGCGCACACACACCGCGATGCCGGCTGTAGTTACCCCTGTGCAAACGCGCGCTGCCCCAGGGCTGGGAGGGGTCTGGTCGAGGACGCGGCCTCCCGGTCCCGCTCAGGGCACTCACCTGCGGCCGTCCCGCAGCACGGCGGCACCCACCAGGCCGAGGAGAAGATGGTGGCAATCACCTCGTCCGGGAAGAGCGTGACATTCCTCTGGATCTGCAGCAGGTTGAGCACCAGAGCCAGGATGACCCCGACCGAGAAGAGCACGAGGCTCCTCTGCACGAGGTCGTGGTGCCCGCTGCCGGCCCGCGGGCCGCGGGGCGCGGGACTGGAGTCAGGAGCCCCGGGGGCGGTGGGCGCGGAGGCGACTGGCATGCCTGGCCCCAGGGCGGCGCGTGCTCGCGGGGGGCTGGGGCGGCGCGTGGCGCAGGGACAGCTCCAGAAGTGGTCGTGCAGCCTTGGCATCGGTGCGCGCAGCGCCGAGGGTCCTGCGGGCAGTACAGAAGTCGCGCCAAGCCCGCCTCCGTGGGACCGAGCCGGGATCCCCACCCTTGCCCCAGCGCCCGCGTACCTGCCGAGGGACGCCCGCCCGCGGCCGGAGAGCGAGCGAGCGAGCAGAAGGGGGGCGGCGGCGAAGACCCTAAAAAGAGAAGGAGGTAAAGACTGCACACCCAGCCGTGGTACCAGGCGGGCGCTCTACTTATATGGCGGGCCGTGGCCCCCGCGCCACGTGACCTGGCCCGGCCTACCCGCCTCTCGCGCGCCCCGCCCAGGGGCGTGGCCCCGTCTGACTCCGCCCCTCCCGCGCGCCCGTCCGCACTGCGTCTGGTGAGGCGGTCACAGCCAATGGGAGTCGGGCGGCCGATATGACGCGCACACACGCCACCGCGGCGCGCTCCGGCGTGCGCCTGGCGGGAGCGCGCAGAGCCTCGCAGCGCGGGAGTGACCCGGGGCGGAAGTACGGCGCTGGGCCGACTTGGAGTGCGCGGGTTGGCGTGGGAAACGGGAACGGAGGGCTAGAGGGTGCCGCGCTTTCGCCTTCGTCCACTCCCTCGGCGTAGGCTGGGCTCTTGGCAAGCCCCGCGCCCGCGGGTGACACCTTTGTGACATCAGGTCCCGCGCAGCGCGGCGGTGCACGTCATCGCGCGCTCGCCCCGCGCCTCTCGGCAGCTGGGACTTGGGGCGGCGAGTCCTATCCCCGACGCCTGCCTGGCCGTCTGCAGCGGTCTGGGAGGGCCGCGCCCGGCCGTGTGGTCTTCACCGGGCAGAGTCAGAGAGCACCCTGCCGGCGAGGGACCCTGCGAGCTCAGAATGTCAGCGGGTCAGGTTCCCGGCCCAGTGCCAAAGGAGAAAACAAAAAACGCCAGAGGACAGAGTGACATTTTCCCGAGCTGTCAATATTTCTCAGAGTTCATGGGGCGGGGAGCGCGTGTGACTGGCCCCATGAGCATGACCCAGCGGAGGATGGACCCTTGCCCTGTGTGCAGGCCTGGCAGGGCTTAGTGCTCCACATTCCCTGACCCTGCCAGCTGCTAGGGGCTTGTGTCCCAGTCAGAACTCTTGTGACTCCAAGGAATTCTGCGGTCAGGGCCCTGGTGGGTGCAGTGTGTGTACACGCACACAGGTGTGTCTGGGCATGATCACTGTGTGTCTTGTTACACTGACACTGGAAACAACAGAAACGTAAGCTGGCCAGTGGGCCAGCTGCTAGGAAACTGGTGGTCAGGGTTCTGGCGGCGGGATGCTGTGTAAACAGTGCCGCGGCAGCAGCGCTGTCTGCCCTCTCCACAAGTTCCACAGTCACTTTTTTGAGAGCCTGACCACGTCTGCATCGCAGCCTTGGTCCTGGGTTGGTCAGGAAACTCCCAAGTGCAGTGCTCACTTCGGCAGCAATATACTAAAATTGGAACGATACAGAGAAGATTAGCATGGCCCCTGCGCAAGGATGACACGCACATTTGTGAAAAGGAAACTCAAGTGCAGGCAGCATCGCCATTGTGTAGGTGGTGCCAGAGGGGCCTTGCCCGCGCTCAAATGCAGGTTCCCATGCCCTGGAGGTGAGCATGCGTGCCTCATGGGCCAGAAGGTACAGGCAGGGGCCCTTTTCTTCACAGTCTCTGGCTCGGCCCTGCAGGCTCCCCATACAGGGCCATATGTTTTGGGGCATGGCTCACAAACCTCATGGCTGGTCCTATCTCTAGTGTGGAAAGGGGTATTAAATCTTTTAGCTCACTGCTAAGAGCCATTTGCTTTGCTACTTTTCCTACCCAGGCAGCATCAATACAGCCCAGTCCAGCCCCTCTGGCTCTGCAGCGTGGCTCTTCTGCAGGGAGGTCACAGCATCACTGCTGTCACGATAGGTAACCTGGCCCTCCAGAGGCACACGGGCACCGGCTGCTCCAGGACAGACCAGGATGTCCAGCGGGAATGTGGAGAGGCGCCCATGTCTGGGTCTCTGGGTCTCTTGGAGGACTGGTGGACTCCTAATCTTAGGTTAGTCCCTAGAGTTCAGGGTTTGGAGAAACGTGTTCACAACAGTCCTCTTTTGTCCTGCACTGTGCCCCTCTATGGTAATGATTATCAGGTGTGCTACAAACCTGGAAATGTTTACTGTGTAATGACCAAAGAACTTGGCTGTCCCTTCTCCTGGGTCACCTGTGAGCAGGCTAGTGGGATAGCCCTCTGACCTCCACAGCTCCCTGGGTAGGAAGTGGTCAGGGGCCCGAGGGCTTTGAGTTGTCCTGTAGTGGATAAGACACTCGCTTCTCACCCTTATTCCTGCTACCCCTTTGATAAGCCTTTAGAGTAACTATTCTTAAAATAGACCTGGTAACAACAGAATTTGCCAAAAATGTATATATGCTTCAGGAAAAGACGTACTTGCTTAAATATTTTAACACTAAATTTATTGAAACACCACAAGAGTAATACAAGTTACCTTTGGCCTCTACAATTACAAAAGCTGCTCAAAGCGGGGGCCGTGAGCTTCCAGTTTATTAGTACAGCAATTAGTACAGCTTGGGGGACTCTGGTCAACAGGATTGCTGCAGGTGTGCTTTAAATTTCTACTCTAAGGGCCAGCGGTGTGGTGGTTTTCTGAGATACATGATGTCCTCTAAGGTCCCCAGGTGAAGGCAACACCATTTGTTGAAAAAAAAAAACCACACTAGTTTTCTTTTCCTTGTGTGTAAACAATTTTTATTTCCTGGACTTTGTATTCACTTGTTTACCATAAAAGTGTCACACGTTAATAAATCATTTAGGAACTGTGGAAGCCATATTTTGAAAAACCTATAGTCCCGCCACCTAGAGGGAGCTGTTTGTGAGTATGTGTTTCCAGATATTTCCCAGTGCAGAAATGGACTTGTTCTGTTTTTTAAACAGAATCCTACTTCATATTTCATAAACAAGAATATTCATAAATACGAATATTCATGGCCCCGCAATGGAGCCAGCACGTAAGGGATCACAGGTGCCTCCTGAGCCTGTGAGCCATCGTCGGTGGTGGCTTCAGTGGTACCTAAGTCACATGCTGTGCAGCTCATCCCCTGCGGCCTGCGCCCATCACTGCTGTCATGGCAACCTGCCCTCCACAGCCACCCCCTGGCCACTGCTAACCTGCTTTCTGGCTCTTTAGTTTCTTTTTCTGGACTTGGATGTACATGGAGACCTAGACAGGGCACCTTTTATGATCGTCTCTGAACAGTGTTTCCCAGATCTCTCCACATTGCAGTGCATGTTCTGCCCTACGTGTCCCTTTCTTACGAGCAAATAATGTTCTGTTATGTGGACATACTATGTTTGGCCTGTGCATTCACCAGGTGATGGAATTTCAGCTGGTTTTCATTTTCACTGTTATGAATAAAGTGAGAACAAGTTATGTATATGCTGTCCCTTTTGGGTGGGGTGACAGGTCATGGAGTCCCTGGGTCCTATGGAAACCCAGTGTGTGGTCACCTGAGGTAAGGGAGTCTTTTCCCAAAGCAGCACACTATTTTACAGCCCCTCCAAGCATTGTGCCAGGGGCCTAGCCAACACTTGGCACTGTTCGGCTTGGATTCCACCCATCCCGGGAGGTGGGACAGGGCCATCATGGTTCACAACAGTGTGGCACCTTCTATGTTGTGAGTCTGAGGCGGGTAGGAGCCGTCCCACAGGAGTTGGGGAAAGAGGACAGAGCCTGTTCAGGAAGTGCTGGGGTCTGCAGGCTGCCTGCCACCCAGGCTGCCAGCGCTGGTCACCTGTTGTAAGGACCTCGGGACAAAGGGGACATAAAAGCACCTGTGAGCTCCGTGTCGCCTCTGTAATTTGTCATCCCTTCACTCCTGGTGATCCTGGGCCTCGGCCCTGGAGAGACTGGACAGCAGGGGCTCATGGTCAGAACCGGAGACTCGGGAGGAGGGTGCAGGTGGGAGCAGGCGCCCAGCCTGGAACAAGAGGGGATGGCAAGGCAGGCAGGGAGATCACAGCTCAAAGTGATGGAAAGTGGTGGATCCCTGACGGAAAGGTGGGCTGAGGGTGGGGGAGGAGGAACATCCGTGTCCCCTGGATGCCCTGGGTGTTGGCGACAACAGGTTGCTTGGGTACAGCCCAGGAGACCAAACCCTGGGGCTGTGCCTGGAAGAAGCTGCTCCTGGTGGCCCTGGAGATGACACAGTGGCATGGAGTCGGGGACATCAGTGAGTCCTGGGGGAGAACCATCCCAGCAGCAGAAATAGGAGGACACCTTGAAGTGACTGGCTGTGATGGCAGGGGAGGTAGCTGTGGCTGGCCACCAAGAGAGGCTGGGTGGAGGGGTTCTGCTTTCCAGGTGGGCAAAGTGTGCACAACTTGGAATGCTGGTAGGAAATTTGGGAGAGAGCAGGGAGAGCAGAGAAGGGCAGGCACTGTGGCAGAGCCCCGGGAGGAGAAGGGACCCTGGGCTCCATTCTTCTCGGGACGAAGGGGGACCAGGCCTGGTGGGGCAAGGGCTGCAGGTCTCTGGGGCCAGGCTTCTGCATGGTGGCCAGGCTGGCTTCTCCACCACTCTGGCTGACTGGGGTGGCCGTGACACATGGCTGAGGGTGACACTGGGGATGTGGGCCATGGACTCTGAACACCCAAGGCCCTGGGTCCAGTCGCAAAACTTAGTCGATCAACCTCACCTGGTGTTGGTTGCCATTTGGGATTGGGTAATGCTCCGTTCCCCACAACAGAATAGTCGCTGTCAGGGTTGAGCAGGGGCAGCTGACAGAGGCAAAAGTGCTGGAAAAGCAGAAAGGAGAATATCATTCGAGTGACTTTCCTTGGAAGGGTCGGGGAGGGAGAGCTGTGAGGAGGCAGCCAGCTGTCTGCTTCCCCTCAGGTGGCTTCAGGGTACTTTGGGTGAGGATTAAGGGATGTGAAGATTAGGGCTGGGAACTTTGCAAATCTGGCCTGTTCCGGAGACTTGGCTGAGGTCTCGTGATTTCTAGGAAGGTCTGACAGGGAGTTAGTTGGTTTCCCTTTGGCAGGGGAGTCCTCTGTGAGTGCCTGTCCAGCTGGTGGGGCCCAGAGTGGGGCCTGGTGCAGAACAGCAGTGGCTGTGGCTTTGCTGTGTGCCCACTGTGTTCCTGGGGGACCCAGGGAGGAGGACCACGCTGAGCACCACAGGTGGTGGTCAAGTCCACCAAGTGGCAAGGCCAGGTGCTGGGGCTGGCATGTGCCCCAGGAGAGCCAGAGCTCCCCTGCAGGCTTGGGAAGCAGAGTGGGCAGGGTGTCAGGTGCCTGAGCCCTGGGGCAGCCACGTGTGTCCTGGTCAGGTGCCGCCTTGCTGTTGGGACCAAACACCTGCACCCTGCAGCTGAAAGGAAGAGGTTTATTTCAGTTCCCAGTTCAGAAGTTTCCTCTGTGGTCAGTGGCTCAGGCATAGAGGTGGTGTGGGCAGACCACGGAGGGCGGGCCTCCTGGAGTCTTCAGAGATACAAACAGCTTGCTGAGTCTTTAAGGACACCCAGGAAAGGGCTTCCCCATGCTTAGCTGAGGAAGACAAACAAGCAACTGCCCTAAGACGTCCAAAGGCAGAACCCAGGGAGGACTTTAGGGGACCCTGTCCCTGGGAGGGGGCTCCTGGCTTTCCTGAGGATGGTCGGCCCTAAGTTCCCAGCATGTGCGTGCTGCCCTCAGGTCTCGGTGCCCTACGTGGCTGTTGCCAGATGCAGCCCCTGGACCTCGATCCAGAGTTGTGTGCCCCAAGGAACCACCTCTCTACAACCCACCCAGTCCCTGTGTTATGCTGATAGCAAGTGAGAATGGCTGGTGAAATATGCAGAGCCAAGAGACAAAGGCCAGTCTTCACCTGCAAATGCGTGCATCAAAGACAGCCACCCAAAGAAGGTGGGAAAGGGGGAAAAAGACAACAGAAAGCTTAAGGGTGGAAGGGAACAAATACCAAAAGGCTGACTGGGAACCGTGCCTACATCATGGTAATGGAGGCGGGATAAACCCTCTAAGGAGGGGTGGAGACAGACAGAGCAGACCAAAGCCTGGGGAAGGAAAGCAGGGTGTTGATGCCTGTGCTCCCAGTGCTTGGGAAGCTGAGGCAGGAGGATCTTGAGAGGTCAAAGCCCTTCTGGACTGCAGAGTAAATTCAAGGTCAGCCTGAGCAACATAGCAAGATTCTATCTCAAAAGAACTAAACTAGGGCCGGCCTGATAGCTCAATGGACTAAAGTGCTTACTTAAGCAGAGCACCAGTGGCTGGGGTTCGATCCCCAGTGTGCTGCGCACTGAGCCGGTGATAGAGACAGAGCATGGGTGGTACATGCCTGTAATTCTAGCACTTGGGAGGCTGGAAAGAGGAGAATCACCACGAGTCTGATCTACGTAATGAGATCCTATAGACCCTGTATATCCTGTCCTAAATTAAAAAAAAAAAAAACTAAACTAAACTAGGGTGGTGTTATAACCTGGCCTCTTGCTATTGACTTTGGCAGCCCCCTCCCCAGCCTCATTTGTTCCCTTTGCTGCCCCTTGACAAAAATATTTCCTGTTGTGCAAGATAAGTTACATCCTGTTTAAAGCCCCCGTCCCTACGTGCCTTACAACATAGATAAGATTATAGTGGCCCTCGGGCCGCCCCCTACATGTTGCGCCTC
>PVKA01004548.1:9775-19904 GCA_004027165.1 Ctenomys sociabilis
AAAAAAAAAAAAAAAAAAAAAAAAAAAAAAAAAAAAAAAAAAAAAAAAAAAAAAAAAAAAAAAAAAAAAAAAAAAAAAAAAAAAAAAAAAAAAAAAAAAAAAAAAAAAAAAAAGAAAAGAAAAAGGAAAAAGAAAAAGTTAGTTAAATGAAGGCGTATTGTGCGTATTTATGGAGTACTACTCTGCCATGAAGGAAGGTAAACTTGAGTTATTTGTGGGAAAATGGGTACACCATGAAACCATACTGCTAAGTTAAACCAAAATATAAATGAAGAGGAAAATAAAAGATAGAGAATAGGAAATAGGGAGATAGAGCTTTATCACATGGAAAGAGGACCAAGAGATGGAAGAAGGGGAGAGGAAAGGAAAGAAAAAAGAACAGAAATGTGTTCTGTGGGTGTGCCAGCTCCCTACAAAGCATGTGAGCATTCTGTACTGCTAATATGGACTAACAAAAAAGTATAAATTGAAAAGAAAATGGTTGGACAGAAAGACAATGATATCACAGTCATGTAAAATTGGAGCCACTGAGCACGGCAACTCAATTCCTGGAACAAGGGAAAAATACACGCAACAGTAAGATCAATTTTAAAATTTCTAAAACAAAGCATGTGAGCTAAAAGAAGGTGCTGTATTACCCCAAATGTAAGACCAGGTCTTATATTAATTTTTCTCTAAAAGAAGTAATAGGGAATTTTCAGAGGATGCCCTTTTTTTTTATGTACAAGTCTATGTCAGTTCCTTTTAAATCTACTAATTCCAGCATTAACTGAAGACTTACAGGACTTCAGTGGCAAGAAGACTGATAAGGTGAAGGAAGATGAGCCACACAAAACTGACAAAGAAACTTCAGGCACCCAAATTTAGAGACCATTTCTTGGGTCACCAGAGCATGTACAGTGAGGCCCCAATTGTCCCGGTGTGATGCAATTTGGAGGCAGTGCCCTCGGAGTGGTCAAGTTTTGATATGAGCGAGGTACCAGGATGGGTTTAGCATCCTTGAAAGAGACTGGAGTTCTCTCTCCACTGGGTGAGGACCCAGGAAGTTGGCAGCCTTCTGAAATCTGGGAGGACCCCACTTCCGGAACTGAATCGGAGCTTGGTCTTGGACTCCCAGCCCCCAGCACTGTTGTTTGAACTCTTGGCCAGTGGCCCTTGCTGTGGTAGTGCAAGCCAAGCTAGGAAGGAAGCAAGTGACAGGCGGTGCAGCCCTGAGGTGAGGAGCTGCACAGGTGCGCTGGGGTGAAGCTCCCTGTGGCTGGAAAAGAAACAATCATCCCACAAGTAGCTGGAGTTCAGAGTATGTGGTGACTGCACTGTAATGGGCCAAAAGCAATCTCTAATGCACCTTGTCCACCCCCTCCACGTGCCGGAGGATTGAACCCAGGGCCTCTGCATGGACCTGCATCCTTAGCCCCAGTCCTGATTTATTTACTCACTCATTTATTCAGTGTCTCACTATCATTAAGTTACTCAGGCTGGGCTCAAATTTCCAGTCTTTCTACCTCAGCCTCTCAGAGTGCTGGGGTTACAAACTTGTCCCATCCATCTGCCTATCCAATGCACAAATATTACAGGTGTTAAATTCACTATCCTACATTCTGTTTACACTGACTTGATGCTGCTTTAACTGATCAGCTCTCTATCCTGTACAATCTACCCCAGCAGCGTGTAACTCACTTTAATGACTCTATTGTACTCAATTCTATAAATGTACCATATTTAATGGAACCAGTTTCTAATTAATGGGCATTGAAATTGATCTCAGGCCACAAACAATGTTCCGGGAAACGCACATAACTTATCTTTGTGTAGATACTTAAATCTATCAATAGGGGCATTCCTTATACACTGTGTCACAGTCTATATATGAGCTTTTTAAAAAAATTTATTTGGTACAGAGTCTCACCATGTAGCTCAGACTCATAGCGATCTACCCGTCTCAGCCCCCACCCACCCCCAGCACTGGGATTACAGATGTGCACCACCAGACCCTGTTTTGCTGGATGGTGCAGCACACTCAGAGTTCCAGAACAGTAGGGCATGACGTACTGGGGATCAAACCCGACTGTATGTGCTTGCCAGGCAGGTGCTTAAACCACTGAGCTATCTCCCCAGCCTTATATGGGCTTTTAACATTTTCATAACATTGATAAATTGCCATTCAAATCTTTAAAACTACATTGTGCCAAAAAAAAAAAAAAAAAAATCCATGGGTTCCAGTGTTTCCACATCTACAACAGAGTATATTTTTACAATATTTAATTTTTGCCAATTTAGCAGGCAAAAAAAAAAAAAGGATTTTATTTTAACTTACCTTTTAAAGTCATGTGTGCAGTTGGATATCTTTCGGCTTAAAAGCCTTTTATGTTATCCCTTTCTGTAACTTTTGCTCATCTGTTTTGCTTTATCTTGGATCATTTATGCAAGGAAATTAGTCTGTGTCACTTTCGTTCCAAAACATTCTTCCTTCACGCTGGTTGTCTTTTGTGTATTTTCTTTTCACTTCAATTGAAACTGGAAGCTTCAGAGAAATAAAAGACCTTAAAATATGACAGCACTAGCCTCACACCTGCCAGACTTTTAAAAGCACAAGTGAGTCCACAGCTGCTACAGCAGTTAACCTAACTGCTAAGAGCTAGCGACAAGCGGGGTCTGCAGTTCTCAGGCCTGGGCAGTGGAAGGCAGCGCCTGAGAAGCAGCTGCCACTGGCTCTTGCCATGGGACAACATGCAAAGCCTGGCTCTGAGGAGCGCTGCTCAGCGCATGTGCCTCCTGGGAGGCTTTCTGAAGCCTGTGGCCTGGCTCTTCTGGGGCCAGAAGGCAGCCCTGAGCCCATCCACCCTCCTTTCCGCTACCTCTCCGTCTTCTGGGCTCTCCGTGATGAACATTCGGCTCAGCTTCCCTGTGGAGCCGTGTTCTCCTTCCCACAGAGTAAACCTGTTCCCTTCAGGAGGCTTCGCTGAGCTTTTTCCTTTTTGCGTGGAGCGTGCGCGCATGAGTGTAGTTTTGGTTTTGTTTTAGGGAATGCACCGGCCCTTGCACTGAGCTGCCTCCCCAGAACATTTAAACACTTCTTTAAGAAATCTTGAGACAATCTCCCTAAGTCACTAAATTGTGCAGGCTGAGAACGAATTGAACAGTCGTCCTGCCTCGGTCTCTGGAGTGCTGAGATTGCAGGCATGCGCCACGACAGCTGGCTATAGCTCAGGTAGCTGCTTGGGCTCCTGGCCCGATCTCCGTTCTTTGTTACCTCTACCATTCTCTGTTCGGTCTGAGGCCTGGTTGTGTTTTGTACCCTAACACTGCTACTTCTACTTTTTTATTTAAATGTACCTTTCTTCAAATACAACCCAAAGTGTTTTTCCTTCTACAACATATTTAAAATTAGTTGATATGAGTGCATCTCCTGTGCATATATATCTAATCTATCTTCTAATACCTCACTTATTCTATAGGGGAAGCTTGTCTTTCTAAACCATTATTAATCACCTTCCTTAATTTTTCTTTCATTTGACTCTTATTCTCCTTCTGATGGTGGTGGAAGAAAAATGCATTTTTAAAAAAATAATCTAGTTTCTTTTTAACTTTCCCAGGAAAAATGATGCTTGGAGGACTCCCAGGTCCAAGTCTTCTAAATTATATGTTTAGGATTGGGATTGGGAATAAGATAATTGAGTTGTTTCTCCACCTCCAATCAAGATCTCTAATCAAGCAATATAATTGCTTTATAATGAAGACTAATTAGATTTAAAAAAATTACATTCATAAAATCTACCACCTGAAGGTGGGGGAAGAGATGGCTTTGGTTGCTGAAATCTGAAGCCAGGTCAGAAATCACATAATCAGCACCAGTGGAGCCAATCTGGGGCTGCGTGGTAGAGGGCAATGCCATCACTGAGCCTGGGGACAAGCTGGGTGAGTCTAAAATGATCCCTCTTCCTCGGAGACCTCTTCCACACTGGATGCTCTTTCAAACAAGACTATAAGAAAGTAGGTTGGAGTTCTAATGTCAGCGTCATGGTTCGTGCCTAGGTATCCCCCAAAGCCTCATGCAGTCAGTGGGGCAGGTTGCTAGAGTTTGTGATTAATTGATGATCCAGTGCTAGGATTATGGGAGTGAGTGCTACAGCTGCTGGGCAGATAGACTGAACGCAACACAGGGAAGGGAGAGAGGCTTACTAGCTGCCAACGCCGCTGCTCCTCCCTTTGCTCTTTGCTGTTTTCTGCCACCATGAATGGTTGCCCTCTGCCATGTTTTACTGTGCCTTGGAGCCAGCTGAGTATGGACTGAAACCTCCACTAACTATGAGCAATAAACCTTTCTTTGCTTCATTTTGGGTGTTAGGTATTTTTGTCCCGGCAATGAGAGAAAAGTCACACCTACTCTGTGACTCACTGTGCATCACCTAGAACTTGCTAGAAATGTAGAATCTTTTTTTCAGGCCCTTATGCTTGCCAGGGATGTGCTTATTCCACTGAGCCATTTCCCTGACCCTCCAGGATCTTGATCTCTACCCCAGAATTATAAAATCCAGACCTGCATTTCAACAAGACTCTTGGGAAACTTTGCCTGCATATTAATGTTCAATCGTTCATATATAACATGACTCTCCAGTGCTTGCTGAGAAAAAAACCCCAAAAGTATCGAAATTCATTGGACTCACAATACAAAATTTGAATGCTGGGCTCAATCCACTCTGAGATTAAAAGTCTCTTTTCTGATAGTTTAGTCCTAACAGTTTGTTAGGTCAGACCAAGGGTACAGCACTTACTGTAAATCAGTCTTTCCTCTTCACTTACCCTACATGACTATGTGAAGACCCAGTATAGGATATTGGTGGCCTTGAACCGTGTCTCATATGGCTACACGTCCTGGCAGATAATGCAGGCACCCAGGCCTCAGAGCTTTCATTCCTATTTGTATTATTTTGCCCCCTAAATTCTAATCTTTATTATCTATCAAAGTTACGAGCTCAAGTGTTAATGCGGAGGGTTAACTATGCCACTCTTTCTTTTCTCCTTCCAACTACTGAGAACTAAATCAGAGGTATTAGACTGATGATTATCTCCTCTGTCATTGTTAAGCTGATTAGAATATGAGGCACAGTTTCACAATAACTAATTGAGGAGGTGGGGCTTCACTCAGTGTTCTGTCACAGACTTAGGATTGCAGAGGCCCTGGCTTGTATCCCTAGTACTACCAAAGGGGGAGGCAGGGCTAAAGGGAAACACTTTTAATGTTCCCAGCATGAGGAAATGAATTACCTCAGAGAGGACAGATGCACAAGTGATCTGATCTGATCATTACACATATGTATATTAAAGTGTCACAAACCACTGCATAAACATTAATAACTATGGTGTCAAACGAAAACACATTCATAAAAGTTAGAATATGAGCCTCAGATTGTGACTTAAGGAGCTTCCCAATACTCCACTGAACCTAGGTGAGGACACCCAAGTAATCTCAGGCAGAGGTAGGCGACCCCACGCTGGCAACCCAGGGCCAGGGCAGAGTGTACACCCTGACGTGAGGCCTCGAAGGTAAGCCCAGCACTACTGCTTCAGGTAATACTCCCCAATTCAGCAGCCAAAGAAGTGGTTCCTCCTCTTTTAGGGCAAGAAAGCAGTCAGGGAGACAGAGCAGTTAGAAGCACCCTCCTCATACACTATTTCATCACTCATAATAGCCTGAGGAACAGGAAATATGAATATTCCTAGCGAGTTCTTTTCAACCTTACATGTAAACAATTTTAAAAGCAAGCCATTTTCTAAAAGAAAAAAAAGTTCCAAAACTGAACTCTGAAAAGATAAAAAGTGTAAATAGACCAATGACTGTGGAGCAAAAGGAAAAAATTACCAAAGTTCTAAATATTCCATAAATGCCACACTCAGATGTCTCATAAGGAAATGCTTAAAATTTGGGGGGAATGAGTAATTTTATTTTAGTATTTTTCTTAGAGCAGAATGTTGAAGAAAGAAAGCTATATTTACTAGCTTCTAAGAGAAACAGCAGGGGTCTCAGGTGGGGTACCCAGAATGAGTAATTTTGATACCATTTAACCTTCTCAAGAGCACAAGAAGAAAGGAAAATAAAAAGACTGAAAGAAAGGGCTCCCTCTTCCCGACCAGCATATTCCCTGTGCAGAAGTCCAGCCCAGGTAACACTCAGAAAAAGGCCAACAGCGATCATGAATACTACCAGTAAAATCGTCAAGTGTAATTAATTTCAGCAGCTATGATCGGGTAATGTGTTAAGAAACATCATGATGTCACCAAGTGGGGGAGGTTCCGGAGTATGAAAAAGGCTGTTGAGAAATACGCTTGTACAACCTATCATACTTGTAAGTCAAATAAAAAAAAACAAACAAACAAGGTCTTCTATGCTGAAAAAATCATTTCCCAAGATTAAACATCTATTCTTGACTTTTAAATTGCAAAATCTTGGTAAAGTAGATATAAGAAATCTCAAGGCAGTACTGACAATTGAAATATTCTCAGTATTTCGAACACGACAAAAATATATAAAATGCCAATTATTCTTCAGTCGTTCAGAAAACGTTATCTAGTATGCAGGTGAAAAAAAGGTGAATATGTGTTTTTATAGCTTAAAAACCTCAAAGAATAAATGAAAAGAACTATTATTGGCAATTAGAGAACTCAACATATCAAGATTTTCTACATGAAATAATAACTAGTGTTTAAAAATATAATGAAAAAGCAGCATATTTATCATTACATGAAAAAATTTAGGAATAAATTTAATAAGATTGACATTTTAAAAACTTTATAACTTGTCTAAAGGGATAAATGTAGGCAAATAAAATTAATGGAATATTTGTCCATATGCAGAATAATTCAATATTATGACAATTTTTTTCAAAAACTCAATGTAATTATGCTTCAGCCATCAAAAACTTGTTCACAACTGGAAATAAAGTATAAGTACAGTAACAGAATTTTTAAAAGAAGAGTAAAAGAAGGTCAATTCTACTAGATTTTGATAGGAATCATCAATAAAAGAATGCTGGAAAAGTGGATTGCTTAATTAAGGATACATGATTAGCTGTTTCAAAAATAATTTCATATATCAAAATAAACTCTAGACAAATCTAAAAAATGTATAAAATAAATAATTTTATAATATCATAATGTTCTTATTATTTTGGAAGGAGAAAGCCTTTTCAAGAAAGAGGCAAAAACCTAAAAGCCATAAAGGACTGTGTAATTTGTCTATGTATACATACATTTTTTTTTTGTTTGAAGAGGAAAATTACCAAACACAAGAAGCCTCTTCCCCACCACCTGAATTCTCTCCAGTCTTTTCTTAGCCTTCTGATAACTCATTTTAAATCTATCATTTGATTACTTTAAGCATTTTTCTTAAAATCACAGTAAAATTTCTGGAATCTGATGGCAGTCTCTTGGATCTGAAAAGAGTGTTTTGAAATATTTACAAGTAATGGAGATGGCATTTTAAACTAAAACTTAAAGGGATTTAAGGTGGTGGAAGGAAGATGGTGCTCCGTTACAAGCTGTGGCCCTGGACACGGCTCTTCTGTCACGGAGTCTCTCCAGGAGACCCCGGAGGGCCATTAATATGTGCTGTGGAATGGTAGATGGGGACCCCACAGCTCTGCTCCACTCAATGAGAAAGACACACTTGGCCCTACGGAAACAGAGAGCCAGGAGAAGTTTATGATTAACTTACACATCTGCTATATAATCTCTCCTGTGATTGTTTTTATCAAGCAGAGAAAACTAAACATTTGAAATGATCAATTAGCTTAATCACAACTTGGAGCCCTGTTTCCTGCTGTGAAATGAATTCTCACCGCCCTGACTAGGCTATGTGCGTGAGATTTATATGTGGTATTGCCACCCTAATTTTGGTTTCGAATTGCTCTGATTTCCCTCCTCGTGGGTCTCTGCTAAAACTCAACATGCTCCATTTTCCATTGGACCCATATCAGGAAACTGGCATTGTGGAATCTATTTTTTTGGGGGGGGGCAGAACCAGGGATTGAACTCAGGCCCTTGCACTTGCCAGGCAAGTGCTTATTCTACTGAGCCATCTCCCTGGCCCCAAAGGAAGAGAACTGTGTATTTGTTCTTTTCTTTTTTTTTTTTTTTTTTTTTTTTTTTTGGTGGAACCGGAGATTGAACTCAGGCCCTTGCGCTTGCCAGGGAAGCACTTATTCCACTGAGCCATCTCCCTGGCCCGCACCGTAGAATCTAAAGATGAACTTTTATCTTTAAATTTTGCTCTATGGTGCTATGACATAGGAAGAATGCTATGATGAAACTAAAAGTCTTCTCAAAATCAATGTCAGAAGATTCTATTTCTCTTCAAAGAAAGAGCAAGAAAACAAAAAAGTAACATTTAAAAGAAATTATTGGGCTCAAGTCAATGACTTCTTTCCTTCCAGTCCTATGGATAACCCACTACTATTATGGACTACTGGACTATATTGGATTATTTGCTGAATTCATGCACCTACAATATATGAATGGCAATGGAATACCCATCTCTGACAAAACTAAACAGAAAGGGGGATATAAATGAAGGACTATTTTGTAGAAAAAAAAAAAAATATATATATACACACAAAATAGCATAGATACGTAGCTACTTTCTCTTAGTTCAGTGAGAAGAAAGTTTTGAACTAATAGCATTTAGACAAGATATCGTGTCTGCATCTTGTATTATGAATAACTACTACAAAGGCAACAGTATGCAATATGGTTTTATTGCTACTTCTTTCTCAATAAAGTTAAGATAAAAAAGAAAATAAATAAAAGACATTACTTGTCTTAACTGGAGTTTAACTGTTGTACAAGAAATCATATGCCTAAGCAGCAAGAGTTGGCTTTTTTTTCTAACAAAAAAAAATCAGACAATAAAAATTTAAATCTTGTGGAGCATTCAGGTCTAACAATTACTCAATTCAGGGGGCAGTAGGTAAAGGCAATTGTTAAGGAATAAATATGACTTATTTACAAATGCAGGTGACCAGCCAGATATGTCCCCAAGGATATGCATTTAGCATCCCTGATTTAGAGTCTATGAAAAGTAGCACTGGATTTTTCTATCCATGAATATCAAAATTAAATCTAACTGTTAAACAAATAAAAAAGAAAAACTAATGGGAATAATACGTGGAGGTTTAGTAATCTCAGGGTGGCACAGAACAGACTGATGCCTGAACACGTCTGGGGCCCTCCGACTTTTGCAACAGTGCTTAACAGCTGTCTCACGACAAGGTGTTTTTGATCAGTCATACTCTGCATCCCTCCTCCGTGTGTGTGCAATCTTGTTAACACTATGAGGGTTGCTGTGACACTTTGGAACAGCACAGAGGTTCCTGCCCCGGGAGGGAGGAAGTAGCCAACTCACCCTGGCTGCGTCCGTAGCCCTGGTGTGCCAGGCTCCCTTGGGCACATGTAGAGTTCTGGGCTGTGTTCAGAGCAGCCCAGCTGTGCAACGCAGTTAGGGCTTCTTAGAAAGCCAAGGTCACGTGATAGGTTCCTCTCCTTTCTCATTTAAGAGATGATCGTGCACCTGGCTGCAGCTGTATTGCTCAGGAAGTACAGGTTGAAGAGAGTGGCCTGGGGTGTTGTGGACATGTACTGAGTGGTCACCCAGGGGACTTCCGAAGTCTCAGAACCCAGAATGCATCCTTCCTTCCTTCCTTCCTTCCTTCCTTCCTTCCTTCCTTCCTTCCTTCTTTCCTTCCTTCCTTCCTTTCTTCCTTCCTTCTTTCCTTCCTTCCTCATACATCACCTCAAATGCCAATTTGGAAATAAACTCAGAGGTGAGACCTTTTAATGGATGATGGAGGATCTCAGAAGTTTGCTTTTCTGTCCATAAACAGATAAACTTACATCACTCGGCCCTAAACCAATTTAAATCACTCAATCTTAACTACCAGCAGTGGTAGAAAACCCAAACAAGCTATGGGAAAGACATCATCTTTTTTAAAAGACATATTGTCTCAGTTACTCTTCTCTTGTTCCTGGGGAAAATACCTGACACTCCAAACTAGGGAGGGAAAGATTTATTTAGCTCACAGTTACTGGAGGTTTCAGTCCATACTCAGCCGGCTCCAAGGCAAAGCAGCACATG